>JBAGKK010269794.1:0-20736 GCA_037177015.1 Euceroptres primus | reverse complement strand
AGTTTGCTCATACGTAGCGCATACACAGGGAGCTTTTTCACGCGGGACAACTTAAAAAATTTTGTCCAATCCCGGGTAGGTATTTTACCCACCCGGAAATTTCCGAGTGGGTAGTACTACCCACCATACCCATATTATCTGCCGGGCCTGACAGTATGTTTGTAAAGCCATCCCCAACGTATCTATGAAAAAAAAGCTACTATTCCCGATTTTTTTTTTGAGTGAAATTTAGTCTTCGTTGACTGGACTAAATGGCATGGTGCTTGCACGTGTGCGTAGTGATAGGATGCGGATAGCGAGCTCTCTCCCTCTCAGTTCTTCCTCCGCGTAATTTATTATACTCTCTTTTAGTTTCCCTCTCTTTCTTTTCGCAGCTATCTCTCTCAGTGTTTCTTAATACATTGAAATGCGCATTCTCTCATCGTTCCATTCTTCGCTTTCAATACTTAATTCTGTAATAGCGATTGAGCGCTCTTGCGTTCTCGTACATATTTATTATTACAATAATACCGGGTTTAGATACATAATTATTTAGCAATTATGTCCAATTCTTTTTTGAGGAGTACTGAGTCCTGAGTACCTGAAAGCATGCTTAGAGAGAGGATATGAAATTTCCTCAATCTCTGTTCTAATATTTTTGGATTCATAATTCAGTTTAGGATTTCGGAATTTAGAGTAATAAGATCTTCTTAGTCCTCAAAGCCAGCTTGTCTGATTTCTTAACCCAAGGTTGCAGATGCAGCGTCAGCCATTCCCTGTAAGCGCTCGGGTTGCGAGTGAGGCAAGGTGGCAAGAATCTGCTAATCAGCCGCATGCTTCCAATATTTTTAAGAATTATAATTTTGATTTTCTGAACCCAAAAACATTGCCCTTGCGTTGCTCTGAACGAATTTAGATTGCTATTTTTCGGATATTTAATTTCCTATTTTCTGATTTTCAATTTTTAGTTTTCAGATTTTGGCTTTTTAAAAGGTTTTATTGTATTTATAGACTAATTAGCCTTTTAGCGATTACTAATTTGTCGATGCACCAAATAAAAATATGGGCTCTATAACGCCCTAACAGGAAAAAACAAAGTCAATCCATTTTCCTTAAAACTATAGCACTCTCGTTTTATTTACAAAACGAAAGATCTCGAACTAAGGGAACAGGTAAAAGGCCAAAGGATCGGTGGTTCACCTTTTTCTTTGCACACAACATCAAATTTATTAGCTATTACAATTGTTTACTTGTAAATAAGTAGTGTAATCTACTAGTGTGAAGTGAATTTAATATTTTTATCAAATCACAACCAAGGAAACCTGAATCTTTAAATTATTGAACTTGAATTAGCTTGACTTAAAGTTACTGAATGAATTAATTGATGCGAAACGAAAGTGACAACCTGGAGAAATTTCTGCTCATCCCTCAGTTTTTACCTGAAGAAAAAACACAACTATTATGGAAGGCAGATAAAAGAAAATGGAAGTGTTAGTTAAATAGTTAATTTTTTTACCCGAATTTAGAAGTTGAGACTTGTTGACTCAGGCTGTCAAGTATAGTCAAACAGAAGTTCACGTCCGTAACAGAGTGGGACGAACCAGGTAAATGAACTCCGGTGATCCTTGAGAGCTGATTGAGTTTTCTGAAGATCCTTGTATCATACCGATACAATTTATGATCATTCAGAATCAGGAATGTTATTTACGAAACACAAAAAAAAAATTAAACTGACTCTTGGTATTCGATAGTCGAAATAGATTTGCACTTTGAGGTGAAGATTACAGGCTGCGCCCAAGAGAGAGCCAGAAGTTGACTCTAACAAGTGGCGATAACATCGGCGCGACCCATGTATTCTTGTTGCATTATTTTATATCGTTGGGATGGACGAGAGAGAAGTTCCCCCTAGGGTGCTGACTGGGAGGTTACATTATTTTTCTCACTCACTCAAGTGGTCAAAACCGGTTTCATCCGGAACTATTGGGCGATAAAGAAGTCTGCAACTCTGAAGAATCGGGTGGTGCCACCCCAAGATAGGAAGAAGGGTCTTCTTCCTGTTATTAATCGCTTAAGAATTAAGCGCTTTTATTCTTTTCCTTATGTACTGATTTTACCATTCGAATTTGAAGTTACTTAATTTGACATACTTGATTTCGATAATTTATGTTCCTTGTTTGAGTTAATTTTTAATTATTTTCCTTCATGGGACATGACAGAATGAAGTTATTATGGAAAAAACAGTCTGGTAAGTAAATTTAAAAAAACACTTGCATATTAAATTCGAAAGAAAATTTAGTGAATAAAATGTTTTAAAAATTCTATTTAAATTTTACAAAAAGCTCTATGAAGGCTTAAGAATGGTCTTTTGAAGTACATTTTTAGCAAAAGTGTATCTACCATTTTCTGTTCATAATTAGGCGTACCTTTAGTGGTTTGCTAGGTCTTTTACGTTTTTTCTTCAGAAAGTTATAAAAGTCTGAAAAAAGATTTTCAACCCTGTTTTAAAAGCATCCAAATTTGAAAATTTTCATCTAATTTGGAAAAGGAATTTCGCTCTGCAAATAAGAAATAAATTTTCAACACATGTCGGGATCAGTATCACTTATGCATGGAATTTTAAGATACAGTCCGATACAGTCGGTGTTTTATACATCAAATAAATGGGATTGAGGGGATATTCACTGAGTGAAAAGGAGTGAAAAGTCATTCCTAATTTAGAACTGATACTCCGAACTCAAGAGAAATTTCTGACGATCCGAACAGATCATGAGAAATTTTTCCAAATCTTAGGAAATCGTGCTTGCTCTCCCAGAATCACGTAAATTCTTCTCAACTCTTCTCAGCTCTTCTCAACTCAACGTCGTTCACTGTAAAATCAGCGCGGTCATTTGTACTCTCGCAAACTCTCGCTCACTCTTTCGAACTCAGTATTCAGTCAATGTTTAACCTATTGATATTTTCATTTCATGCGTTATAAAAAAGGTTTTAATTGATAATAAGTTAATTATCACATTAGTAGAGACAACTTTAATAAAAAATTTGAGATTTGCATTTATTGAAAATAAATGTGTGAATACATTTTTATGCACTTAAGTCTTGGTATAAGTATCTTTTGATTTATTTTTAAATGTAAAGCTCGATGTAAAGTTAAACTGTTAATATAAATCTATTCTTTTTAACAATTTTCTATTAGAAAATCCTCTTTGAGATACAAAGATTTTTTGAAAATTTCTACGAAATTAATGTAGTTTTGAGCCGCTAAAATGAAAATAAGAATACATTTCACACTGTACTTGATTTTGCGTTGTTCAATTTGTTTCAAGTCCGACAATCTGGTTTTAGGCTATATTGTCTTGTTAAAAAAGCCCTGATATTTCATTTGTCTGTATTTTTATCTGAAAACGAGCCTGAAAATGAGGCCCATTTATATTATCGTACATAAAAATCGTGTTGGCTGGCACCTAAGGGTGAATTCCCATGGCGGTGTTTTGACACAGCGTCAAACGCAAAGTCATGAGAGTGAGAGACACGCACTGATATCTCTTTCACTCTCGAGATTTTGTGTTTGACGCTGTATCCAAATCCGAATCAGCTGTATCAGCAAAATCAGCAAAATACCGAATCTTAAACTCCAATTTAGTGAAAGCGACGGTAGGATAGTTCTGAATTTTTCTCACTGGATTTTTCAGCAAATCGACTAACTGTTCTCTGCAATTTTTTATTGCAGTGAGACTTCAGAAGGACTTTTGGCAACCATTGACACTTGAGACTTTTAAGTGTTTTTAATAGTAGTTTATACCCGATTTAAAAATAAAAGTGTATTTTCGGAACTGTTTTCTTCTTTGAATGGTAAGTACATACATATCTACTCTTGTATCTATAACCCAAACATATTTTTTATCTCCTTCACCTGATGCATGTTGTAACGTGGTTTTCCGAAAACACACGTTTTGTGAACAATTCTTCGGGATTTCGCCGAAGCCGAACCTAACCTAAAACGCGCGCGTAGGCGAAGAGGATCGTCTGTCAGGCCAGGAATCCCAGTTTAAGTTAAGCACTATAGCAGGCAATATTGTGAGTTAAAATAGGTTACTTTAGTGATGTCTCGAGTTCTGAGGAACCCAGAGTAGCGTTAGGAGAAATACAATTCGCAGCGAACCTGGGGGTTAGGTGACGGAGGTTAGGCGAGATCCTTGGAGTCATTTCTGCGAAAGGGCCGTGACTCCGGAGAAAAACCAGGTTCACTTAATCCGGAAGGCACTGCCAGGTTTTCAACAAGCAGACGACACTGAGGCGAGACGACCTTGCGACCTGGCATGGAACTAAGGGCAGGAAGAGGGTAGGCTCGTATTTTCAAAGTTTTCACCAAAGTCCAAGGAGGGCAGCATCAGGGGGACGTCAACGTTCTGACGTCCAGACACTTTTACACCGATCAGTGGGAGGCTCGATCGTCTATTGGTCGGGTCCAATCAGGTCGGTAACAGCCAAAGCGGGACGCGGAATAGTGAAGAGCACGCACTGGAACTCGCTCGTGCCTCACAGCCAATCAGAGTGGATAGCACGAAGAATCACGAGGGTTCAGTGGAAAACAGGAGAAGACGGGCGAGCAGACGATTTCCTGTCACTGGTGTTCTTAGCGTGACGACGGACAGAACGTAGCGACGAATACCGCAGTCAAAGGTAGGACGAAGAGTCCAACCTTGCAACGGGAGAACTTGACGAGTATGGAAGACTAGAAGACCGACCTCGTGGAGTGGCTCCAAGGTTGGTAACTGTCCTATTATCTCCGTTTTCCTTGCCTCCAAGCTTTGGTCGGTGTGGAGCGTGTTGGTGGTCGGTGGCTGTTCGAGACTCTCACGCCGCACAGAAACGGTACGAGGCACTGGACTGACCTCGTTCAATTTTTGTTTGGTCAGGTCAGGTGTCTCTGAGGGAATCGGAAGAGGGCACGCGGTAAGGACGCCGATCAGGTGTCAGGGGAACGCGTAAGCGCCTCGGGCCGCCATTACCCATAAAGTATAGGGTTCCTCGAATTTAATTAGAAGCTGTCTCTAGAGTTGTAACTTAGGTAAAATGTTAGTGTTGTTACTGAAGATTGATAGAAAAATAAATGATCAGTATTACTAGAGTCGCGTTAACTTTGTACTCGATCATTCGAACACCCTGGGGAGTTTTCTCTCTCTCTCGTGTGAGTTTTTGCTCCCTATCTCGTGCGACGTGTTATGGGCTGGCCGACGGTTCAGGCGGCAAGGACGGATCCCAGAAGTTCGGGCAGAAGGATTTTGCCTGACGCCCGTCAATTAAAGGATAATCAACGAGCTTCGTAGGTTGTCTGTGGGTCGCAAGAGTGAGACCCGCAGACTCGGTGAACCAAGAGGGCCGCTGAAGGACGTGGAGGGTAAAAGGTAATAAACTCGTAACGCCATCTTTGCTAACGGCATCCCAATCCTGGGCCATCCCTGGCCAGGTTTGGTTATAATTTGGGAAAACCCGCTACAATGTATAGTTCCTAATTTTATAAAAGTGATTTTTATCATAAAGTATATCACACTTTATTTTCACCTCACATATTCTTATTTAAGTACCGAATAAATACTTTTTTTCAACGATTTAACAGTTTCAAAAAGTTTAAGGTAATTTTCTAAGGAACAGTGTGTGACTTTGATAATTAAAAATAGGTCGACAATGTTTCTTTGGTCGGGAAGACATCCAGTGAGTTTTATGCGGACCAAATCATTTTTGTAGACAGGAGAATTTTTTTTTCTTAAACTCGAATTTTTGCATTTTTCTTGTTTTTTAAAAGTTTACAAATTGCAAAAAACTCAAAAGTCCCAATATCTAAAACTTCATAAATAACGAAAAAAATTTTGTTTTGAAAAGCAGCATGAGAACATTTTCCTTTGCTTCAAGCTGAACAAGTTGCATGTTTGGCATATTCTACTTTTTCCGAAATGTGTGTATTTTATTCAATCCAAGAAACAAACCAAGTTTTCTGTACATTTTCCAAATATTCTAAACTTAGTAAAAAAATTATTTTCAATTTCTAATTTTATACAAGCGTGAACTACTAACAACCATACATGTAAAAAATTTTCCAGAATTTTTGAACCCGCACGAAAATTTTTTTTTTAAATTTGAATTTACAAATTCAAAGAACTAAAAGAATCTATTCTCCGATCGAAAAAAGGTTTTGCAGGTGAAAAGTTGGTACGGGTGGGCAACTTTTGAAAGGTATGTAAACTCAATCAGGAAAAAAGTACGAATGCCATCCTAGTGTACCATCATCCACTCCGTAAAGAAATTCATACTACATATTACAAATTGATCCATAGAATCATTGTGCGATAAGGAGAAGGTTAAGGCATTCTAAAATGCAAAACTTATGTATGATGTACGGCACATTTTTCATTTTAATTACAGATTAGTTCACGAATAAATAAACTAAATAAATTTCATTGGAAAAGGTAATTTCTTCATTATGTTGTACACTCGTGTAGATGAAATTAATTAGTTCGACCATGAGAACCTATTTTTAAAAATAAAATTTTCCCATTTCCAAGAAGAATGAAAAACATGTTAACAATTTACTGCTTATCACATTTTTTTGATTAAAATTTGACTGACTATCCTAAAAGAATTACTTATTAGCACACACATGAAGATACAATTTTCATGAATCAGTCTTATATTGCTAAGCAATATTATCCTCAGATTGTATAATTTTATGTTCTGCGTTTAAGTTGAATTTTGTTTTCAGTCAAATAGTTGTAATATGGATAAAGACTAACCTCCCGACCGCCAAGCTCTTGATCAGGCTTCACATCGAAACCAATCCTCAAGGGATAGAAATAATTTCTGCTTCGACACAAACACGAGAAGAGAATTAATGACGGCTCATTTCTCTACTACGCTGAAAAATGATCTGGGTACTTATATAGAAGATCACATCAAGAATATCTTAAGCTTAAATAACTTGGCGAATCCTTTGTCTTTTAAACAAATTACGAGCGATAATTTAACAAAGTTAGAAACGTTTGCGAAATACGAAATGCAATATTGTATTGCACCGGATGCAGATCTGCGACTTTTTTATGGGCCTTTTCATAGATCAGGTTAGGAAGGAATTTCCTCTCAATGCTAAGAGGCATTATAGTTTTCTGATTCTAATAAAAATTAAATTTCTTCATCAATCTTCTTCATCACAAAATAAAAGGAGTTTTATCTTCTAAGTTTGGAAGGAATTAAGTCCAAAGTCTTGACAAGTGTGCAGTTTTTCGAAGCTATATCGTCGTGTGAAATCCACAGTTGCAGATTGGCTGAAAATGAAAGCATTTAAATTATTTTTATATAAAGAATAAAAGATTTTCATAGTCATTACATGTGCTTGCTTGCTTGATCGCTTGCTCGCTTGCTTGTTCGCTCGCTCGCTTGCTTGCTTGCTCGCTTGCTTGCTTGCTTGCTCGCTTACTTGCTCCCTTTATTGCTTGCTCGCTTGTGATGAAAGTCTTCATCGCGCTAGAAAGTAGCATTGAGTGAATGACAGCTTTGTCTTCCAGAAGAGTAGGGTGACAATTAATGATTCTGAACAACATTAACTTCACTTTGAAGAATTTTTCTTCAATCTCAAAATTTGTAGAGAAGTATTACCTGGATTTAGGTTTTCGTTTTAATATTAGAAGGGATTTCATGTTCCAAATTAAGGAAAAATTACGCGACAAATTTAGCATGAATTCAGTCTTTTGATATCACCTTCGTGCACAATGCCCAGATTGCAATTTGGAGGAATTTCTTCTTTAACGTAAAATGATTAGGAGGCCGTATTCAGATTAAGCTTATCATTTTAAAACAAAAGGAGGGATTCCCTCCTTCCACTTTAGGAAGGTATTACGTCTCCAATGTTAAGAGGCATTGCAGTTTTCTGATTCCAATCGAGAAATTGAATATTCTGATCGAAGTTCTGTATGCGTTCATTCTTTTGGTAGTACCGTCACGTGGAGTTCGCAGTTTTAAGTAGCCTAATAGGAGATATTTCGTCTTTAACGTAAAAAGGCATTAAGTTTTCAAGATTAGGAGGCCGTATTCAGATTACACTTGTTATCTCAAAACAAATGAAGGGTTTCTCTGTTTCACTTTAAGAAGGCATTGAGTCTCAAATGTTAAAAGGAATTGCAGTTTACTGATTCCAATAAAGAAATTGAATATTCTAATTGAAGTTCTTTACCTCAAAATAAGGTGAGGTATTTCATCTTTCGAATTAGGAAAGAATTGTGTCTCCAATTGTCTTGAAGGGAATCATCTCGTTTTCCAAGTAAGAAAGGAATTGCCTCTCCAATATTATGAGTCGTTTATAATTTTGGGTAAAATCGTTATGTGCAGTTCGCAGTCACAAAGATGTAGCCTGATGGGGGGAGTTTATTCAACTCCGTAAAGGAGTTGAAGATTCAGGTACGTAATTTATTCGGGTAGGTTGTTTATTTTATAATTAGAGAAGGGATTTTCTTTTCCAAGTAAAGGAAGAAATTATGGAAACATATTCTCTCGCTAAAGTTTCATGACATAATACTAGACCACCATTTTTATTACTATAGCACTACTCTAATTTTTTGAATCTAGTTTAACCTTATTGTAAGGTAGTTATTTTAGACTCAAAATTAAATATGAATGTCTATAAGTTTAAAAATGTCTAACTCCTTATGTCCTGACCGGTAGTTAATCGATAAGGTTGATTTAGAATTGAATAAATGACTTTCCAGAGAAAGGTTTTCTGTGATTGGGTCCCGCTTTTTATAAATATGATTTATCTTTGTGAAATTGTTCAAAAGTATAAAGTCATCCCCAGTCCTAAAATTAAGAAATACCCTTTACCGCGTGGTGAATTCATTGTTTGAAAAATATAACGGAAGTAGATGTTTCCTTGAAGATTCATTCGTCACTGACAAAACGGAAGTAATACTTAAAACTGCTATACTTTAAAATTTTTAGATTTCTTTATAAATAAACTTAAGGGCATGTATTGGATGTGGCATTAGCTAATTTTTCAGGAAACTACTCATTTAAATGTATTTTCAATAGCAAAAAAGCGTGGAGAATTTATTAGCTATGTAGAATCCACGTGAATTATTAGATTATGACTGAGATGCCTGAAAAAATTTGCGAATGTCACGTCCGATACGTTTCTTTAAATTAAACAAAAGTTCATTTGAATTCAAGTATAGTTTATCTGCATTTAAGAAAGCATATGATTAAATTCTGAAATTCAGATATTGACGCCTAAAATTCAGACAAATTTTTTTTACATTTAAATTCATATTTGAATTTAAGGACGGGTAAATTTTCAGGTTTAATCACTTCAAGTATTCTTTTTTACTGTGGAAAAACCACTTTGAAACGTTGCATTGGTTATGTAAAAGATAATGTGAAAGCGAATTAAAAGTTGATAAAAAATGTATTTTGAACGCAGACTAGAGACCTGCAAGCGCATAGAATACCAGATTCCATAGTAGCTCAAATGTCTTGACGTGAGATTGGGCAAGCTACCCGAGTAAAAATACTTCGACTTGCGTTCGACTTGATTCGTCTTCAGTTTGACTTCAAGACGGCGATGTGTAGCTGCGTCTCAAAACTGAGACGAGACATAACACATCGTCTTACCTTTATGGTCAGAAAAGGTTTTACTTGTCTCAAAACGAAGAAACTTATCTTAAGCCGACGAAACTTGTCTCAAGACGAGCCTTGACTTGGTTAAGGTACCAAAGGAAGGAAATTCCATTGTCTACCAATTTTGACCAATTTCGAAAAACTGTATTTTATAACATTTTAAGCAAAATTTTATATATTTGTAATCGTGCAAATACGTAGATTGTGAATTTTTAACTATCAATTTGCTAATTGCAAAACTGAAAATTTTGTTTTATTCATATTTGAATCCTCTACACTTGGTCACTGTTTTATGATAGCCTTAGCCTCAAGCAAGTCCCAGGCGAGGACCCTTTCCACAAACTCTGCAATAAAGCAATGGCTTAGTGAAGAGGATTAAAATTTATGTATGAAAATTTTTGCAGTTCTTTAATTAGCAAATTGATGGCTGAAAATTCAGATCCTATGGATTTTCACGATTACAAGCATCTAAAATTTGTTTTAAAAAGTTAAAAATTAGAATAAGTATCAAGTATCTCGTAAACGGTAAGAGACAGCTAAAAACGGTTATTATTTTTAGAATTTCTATTAAAGGGGATGTACTGTATAAATAGTAAGGTAGAAAATATAAAGAGATGAGGACGTAAAAGTTAAGTATAATGTTGATGTAAATAAATAATATAATTGATTTGTTAATTGTAAAATGGGATTAGTGACGCCTCTAGGCCGCTTAGGGTTTTATGAAGCCCCGATCCTTCATCGAAATGAAAGGTCTGTCATAAATCACTCTAATACAGCTATTCCAAATCTCAGTCTATGTTTCCAAGCAATAGAAACTTGTCTCCAAGACATAATTTGAAGTATAGCTCCGTCTCAAAAATGAGACATTGAAACATGGCTTCAATTCGACTTGAGCATGTCTTGATTGGGGGTGTTTCAAGTTGAAACCAAGTCAAAGAATTTTTACAAGGGTACTGCCCAAATAATTGACTTTTAGTTTGCACTGAACGCTACTTTGAAGTAACGCATATTTGGAAGCAAAAACTTCTATGATTTTTTTTTATACGAATAGACTTCGTTTTTGAATAGGTGTGCGCCTATTTATAAATTATGGTTCTATTACATATGAGTAGTATACATCAATTTTTTAATTAGTTTCGCCTTGAAATCCTTTTTAAAATGTGTTCACTTAAAATGAATTCAATTTTTCTGAATATTTATCCAAATACAAGTAAAATAGTCTTATACAATTTTTATTAGAATTTTCTTTACGATAAATAGATATTTTTGAAAAAATTTAGGTTTCATATGATTTTATTTTATTGACAAGAGAAAAGTTGAAATAAAAAGAATTAAAAAATTTGTCCAGTTGAAAATTAATAAACTTAAAAATATTTATTTAAAAGTTTATACAAAAACAAATTTTTTAAGTGTGGAAATGAACAATTTTTTATTATACTATAATTTAACCAGCTATAATTTAATTATCGCTGCGTAAATACACAAAAGAATCTACACCTCGATCAACCGGTGCATGCAGTTTCTTTAAAATGGAAGAAAGTGCGCCAGAAGCAGTGGTTTCTGGTATATATAAATATTTTCAAGCTACTTGAGACAATTTTGGGTATTTCTTTTTATTTTCTGCCCACAAAGTTCTTCGTCTTGTTCTTCACATACAGAGTTCTTTCCTAAATACAGTGCTAATTCATCAACAGTCTCTTTCAAAATAAAAGAATTAACATGCAATTGTCTGATTTAAAAACAAGAATCGTTTTAACTGAACCTATTCTTTGCATTTATAAAAATGAAAAAGAATTAAGATATAAGTATAGCAGAGGAATGAAAATTACTGTTCTATTTAAAGTCCAATTATTTATCAAAATTCTGTTTGTACTTTTTAGATGCAGGAGCCCCTATTTATTGCGTATGTGATGAAGCTCGTGGCCGAAATAAAGTCTCCGGAAGTTCGACTAGGGATATTTCTTGTCGAGTTTTGTTTAAAATTAATTTTCTTTTGTTCTTAGATAACACTTTCAATTTTTGATATGCTGGCCTAGTAAATGTAGCTATTTTGTGCAGGTTCTTGATTCCAAATACTTGAAAAAGAAACTCTTTAGCACGTTCTCGTAATTTTTGAACATCAGGATCTAAAATCTCACTTGTTAAACAGTGTTCTTTCAATTGAGCATGCCATAATAAAACAAGATGTAGAGTTGTCTTTTTATCGTATTTAAGTTGATTTATAGTTTCTTGAATCGGTTTAAGGAAGTTAAGTATATCTCAAGCTGTTGCAATATTTAAAATGATCAAATTTGTGTTCTGCTACATCTATTAGAATGTTTGTGATTTGTTCGTATTGTTCCGAAACCGACTGCTAGCATTGAATCTTCGAGTTCCAGTCTGCTCCTACCCCTTGATACATTGTTTTATCAAGACGCGATGTCAATCCCATGCGTTCTAGAAACCCCACGACAGATTTAGATGTCATAAAAATCTGATATACTGTGATCGCTTCTTTCAAGAGGAAATTTGAATCAGATGTGTTACATAAAGCATCTTTTATCAAAGACGATACGCATGTAAGGCGATCGTTGGAATGAAAAATATCGAGGATGTTAGCCTCATCAGCAGTTATAAATGTCACTAAGTCAATTTGATTTTTAGGAGTTCCAAAATTAAGCAATCGACAAATGATTTCTGTTTACCTCTTTTAGTATCTAAAAGTTCTATAGTGCAAAAGACACGTGACATGTAATTCCAATTTTCGTCTACGCAGTGAACACAGAAAGACACATACGTGTCATTTTTGCACTGTTCTAACCAGGTGACGAAAGAGAAGTCTTATTAGCTATGTAAGGAAGAATTGTTGCAATTAGTCTTTTTCTTGAATTATCAGCTTCTAGTTTAACATATTGAGATAAAATTGGTACGTCAAGCAACAGCTTCTCTACTTCTATTTTACCTTTTGTTGCTCCCAAATCAACCAAAATTTATGTCAGAATTCAAAATCCTTCTCCTTTTAGAAACTCGAATGTTTACATATCTTTTACACAAAACTGAATACAAGAGTTTAATGCAATTTTCTTACTTGCTTCATCAACGGGCTTCGAAACTATCTTTTAGCAAGAGTGACTCAGCAACAAAGCTTTCCATTTTTCGGGTTTATAATTACTCTGAACTTCGCAGCTTTAAAAAAATGTCAGGTAATATTATACTCGATATATTTAGATTACTCAACCAATTAGTTAATTTTCCTTTAGAATGGATCAGTTTAATGTAACAAAGCAAAGGATTCAAAATAAAGAGTACATATTGAAGCGAAATGATGGCGGGAAAAGTCTAACTTGGAAATTATTTCAACTCAATGTAAATTTCAAAACACAGGAAAATACTGGTTATGTGGTAAATACTGGTTATTTTTTGTGGATTGATTGAAACTTACAAAAACACTAAAAGAGGTACATCTTATTTTCTGCAATATGCCTGTCAAAGTGGGTTATTTAAAATTGCAAATAAAGAAAGCAAGAATATGGTTTTAAAATCTTGAATTAAATTTTATGTCAAAGATATGCAATCATTTGAAACAGTTGAAGGAGATGGATTTTAAAGTTTGACACAATGCATGATTAATTTAGGAGCTACGGTAGGAAGATTGGAGGCGAAACAAGTTTTACCTGATCCTACAACTATATCAAGACACATTGAATCAGAGGCTGAAGCTCTTAGAAAAACTCTTATTCCAGTAATTCAACAGTATATATCAAATGGACAATGTACAGCCTCTACAGATATGTGGAAAGATGACTTTAAAAAAATAATTACTCCGCTATCACTGTTCACTACATAAATGAAGATTGGTCTTATATTTCTCGAGTACTTTGCACTGCACTGTTTTCCGATGAAAGAAAAACAGGTATGTTTCTTGACGTTTGTTGACAAAATTTTGAATTCCTGAAAACTTTATTAAATTATTCACCCTTGTATCAGATCAAGGTGCTAATATCCTGAAAGCATTAGAAGTTTTTATACACTTAGCAGGTTTATTGCAGTTGACAAATACTGTTCTGCAAAACACGTTTAATTGCAAGTTTCTCAAAAAAGAAGCGCCGGTGGTGGGATATCGCATGCGCTCTTATGCTCTTGGTCCCCGTAGGCTCTACGTGGAGATCGCTGAACACTTTATGCAGTTCCCTTGTATTTTTATGATTTCCTGAATCTCGGAACTCATTAGCATTTAATTCTTCCATATCGTCGATATTATCCTCAAAATTCTTTTCGTCATCTAAAGAACTTAAACTTAACTATTGATTTTCTTTATCAATTGAATCTTGAAATTTTTTATATTCCTTGGATTGTTTTCCCTTTTTATTTTTGAACCTGGGACATAAATGATACTCTGGATCGGATTCTGATTCCTGTTCTTTCTTGGAATCCAAACTCCTACGTTTTCGATTCATTTTCTGATTTTTCTTTGATTTTACATTATTAACCTTTTTGTTCCTAATTACCTGTTTAGGTCTACCCCTTTTCCTTACCGTAGGAGTTAATTCTTCTGGTGAATTTTTTCGTGGTCTACCTCTTTTTTTTATATTTCTATTAGACAAGTTTTTAGAATGAGTATGATTTTCTTGATCTCCCTGTTCTTCAATATTTTTATTTTTTTTCTTGGTTTTGTTTACGTAATTGCGCCCTAGATTGTGTAGCGTTCTTTTGGGATCGTCTTCCTTAGTTTCAAATACAATTGTGAATAAATTAATGATAATACCCGTAGTATATCTCAATAATTTAGGAATAAGATTTTTTGAAATTGCAATCAGTTGATCCTCTTGATTGAAATTCATTTAACCCTCAATGAAATAATTCTTCATCCAATAGTTGTTTAAAGTTTTCCGCAATAATATTATCATCATTAACATCTTGATCGTTCTTAATATTACTAGCACATGGATCTTCTTCACTTGAAGATAATTCTGATTTTACTACATTTAATTTTTCTTCGTTATCTTTCATATTCGTATTTTTTACATTAATACTTTTTTTATTATCAGTTGGATTCCTAGATAGGGCATCTGCATTAACATTTGTCTTCCCAGATTTATAGACTATATCAAAATCATATTCCGCTAGTTTCAATTTCCATCTTGTCACTCGTGAACAGGGATCCTTGGAATTTTGAAACCACACCATTGGTTTATGATCTGTAACCAGGGTAAATTTTCTTCTAAATAGGGTCGGCAGTGTGGCATACAATAAATTATAGCTAATGCTTCCTTTTTATAGGTATCGTATTTTCTTTCGTTATCATTTAAAGTTCGTGATGCACAGGATATAGGCTTATCCTTTCCTACTTTTTCTTGGGATAAAATTCTACCTATTGTATATCCTGATGCATCTGTTGTTAAAATAAAAGGTTCAGAAAAGGTTCTTCGCATAGCTTTTCCTTTAAAGTTTCAAATCCAGTTTGTTTGTTTATTTGCCCAAATAAATTCTGCATCCTGTTTTAAAAGTTGATTCAAGGGCGCTGCATTTTTGAAAAAACCAGACTATAAACCTTCTATAATATCCCGTTAGTCCCAAAAATTGTTTTATATGTTTAGAGTTTTGAGGGACTGGAAAGTTACTCACTGCTTCTAATTTTTTCAGATCCAGTCGAACAACTTCCTTGCTGATTATGTGTCCCAAATATCCTACTTCTGGTCTCAAAAATTCCCACTTATAAGTTTGTAATTTTAGATTCGCTTCTCGCAATCGTCCCATTAACTTATTGAATTTTTCTTCGTGCTCTTCAAGGCTGTTTGTGTATAACACTATATCACCGAGACAAATAAATAACAAAATTCAGATAGAGCACTCTACTTTTAAACCCGTGAATTATAATTTTTAAGAAAGGTTGTGAGCATAAACAGAGCCGAGCAACGAATACTATTGCAATAATACACACACAAGTAAGTTTCTTCGCTTTTCATAAAGTAAATAGAAATATTAATAAAATAAAAATCAATGTCGTTCGGACGTGAAACAGTTAAGTTTTCCCGGAAGACATTAAATGAAATTGAAATTTAGGATTGGAATTTTAATTAACATATGTAAATTTTAAATTTCAGTTATCATTGGCAATTGCTATTGAAGTAAATCAAATTATAGATTATTCCTTCCAAAACGTAGTCGCACGTAGTTGTGATTTGTTCTGCTGTCGTAGGGCACCCGGTGGGAACGAAGTTCCTTTCGTTAGTACTAGAGGTATATTCTTCATCAAAGAATTCACATTTAATTTAAAAAAAAAACTATTTAGGTATAGGTTATCATTTCGTAATCAAGTACACTCGTCGCTGGATTTCGGGCCGAGCTCGGGAGTAGACGGCCTTAAATTCAATGCTATTAAAATCCAGTTTGAACCGGATTTAAAGCTACGAGCGAACAATCTTATGTCAACATTCAGGATGGAAAATATAGTCTCTGAACGTACAAAAGTAAATGCGCAGACAGTCGGGATGTAAACAACTTCTAGCGGCCCTGACTGTTGGAGCGATGGCCTTCAGTGTCGCCCGCCAAGGGACGCTCAGGGGGGGAGCCAGAATAAGTGACGCGTGAACGACCATGAAGCCGGCCCGAAATCCAGGGGCCGGAAATCCAGCGATGAGTGTGTATTGAATCAATAATAGAAGATTGCGTGACAAGGGGAGAAAGGCAGCGATTGCCGACGAGTATGAAAGGTTGCTGCACGATCGAGAGAGAGAGAGAGAGAGAGAGCTGCGAGAGAGAGTGAAGGGGGTGAGGGGCGAGGAAGAGAGAGCGGGAGTGAGAGAGTGAGAGGTGGGGACAGATGGAAGGAGAGTGGCGAGAGGGGCAGAGCTGGGAGGAAGGGAGAGGGAGGGAGCGTGAAAGGGATAGAGAGTGAGAGAGACTCGAGAGAGGGGGCGAGAGAGAGAGGGGGAGAGAGCGCGAGAGAAAATAGGTATACACTACATTCAGATGAATAACTGCAGCTAGCGTCGCACGCCATGTGTTTCAACGCTCACGAGAGAGTGAGAGAGAGGGGGGATAGGTCAACACTACATACAGTTGTATAACTATAGCTAGCGTTATTGCTCTCTCTTTGTGGGACATTCGTTATACATTTACTATATACACTTCCGAAACGCTTTTATTTAACGCTTTTTCGTGACGATTTCCGCTGGTTAGCTCCCTCCCCAGACGTGCCATAAGGAACTTTGTTCCAACAATTCACTTCCTTGTAGTCCGGTTAAGACTACATGCATTAATCTTTAGAAAGTGGCAGAAGATTTTTCTTAATCCAAAGGGCATTTTCTTAAATTCATAATGTCTATATAGTAAGGAAAATGCTGTCTTATGGGAGTCTTCAGGGCTCAATTTTATTTGATGAAACCCTGAAGCGAGATCAAACACAGAAAAATATTGAGCCTTTCCAAGCTGGTCCAAAATTTCAATAATATTTGTCAATTGATATGAATCTGCTATTGTGTTTTTATTTAATTTCCTAAAGTCTAAAACCATTCGCCACTTCCTATTACTATGCGAACCTAATTTCTTATGTACTATCTAAACTAGTGTGTTATAGGGTGATTGTGAGGGCTTTATTATTTTATTTTTTAGTAATTTATTTACCTGTCGTGTAATTTCTGCCTTATGTACGAAAGGAAATCTATATTGTCTTACAAATATAGGTTGATCATCAGACGTTGGAATTTCATAGGTCAATACATTTGTTGCTTCTAAAGGTTCGCTTGGTATGTGAAAACTATCCGTATATGTGCTCGGATATGACTATCCAATCTATGCGCTCCTTTTCTTCCTTATCCAAATGATCTAACCTTAATAAACCTTTAATTGTGTTTTCTCTATTTTCTTCAGTAATAATAAAAGTCCTTATATGTTTTCTATTTTCCTACGTGTAAAGATTTGGAAATGGGTTGAAAATTAATAAAAGGCTTAGTAGATAGCGGAGTTTTCTTAGCTGATGGAAAATTTAGTGCAGATAATATAAAAATAATTTTAAAAACTTTATTTACAAATAACTATCCCATAGAATTGATAAATGATGTAATTAGAGACAAAATAAACGAAATTCACAACTCTTGAATGCGAGAAATAAGAAAACTGATTTGTCTGAAAATCCTAAAAAATACATAGTCTTTCCATAAATATTGAAGGCTTTTCAGAAATGTTAAAACAAACATTCAAATCAATTGTAAAGATTGTAATAAAGTATATATAGGTGAAACCAAGCGTTACCTAAAAACTCGCGTTTATGAACACAAACATGGTATCTCTACAAATAAAGACACAACAGGTTTGACTAAAGAGGTACATAAAAACAGCCACTCAATGGATTTTGAAAACATAAAAATCATGGGTAGAGAGAAAAATAAAAATTCAAAAAAAAGTTTAGAAGCGATACACATCAGAAAAAAATGTGCGTGGAAACAACGTGCGTCAGAAGTGAAAACTTCAGCAACGACGGAACTATGTCCAACTTTACACAAATGTCCATTCTTCTTCAGAAAGGAGCACTTATATTGATGTACTTAGTGATTTTACTTCTTTCAATTATACGATTGCCCTACGATTTACCTTTCCCTCTCTTTCTCTTATTCTTTTAGTTAGAAGTTTCACTTGCAAATTGCGTAGTTTTAAAGCGCAGAAGCCATGCAATTTGGAAGTGAAACTTGTAAGTAAAAGAATAAGAGAAAGAGAAAGAACGGTAAATCTTAGGGCAATCGTGTAATTGAGATATGTAAAATCACTAAGTATATAAGTATAAAAGTTCCTTGCTTAAGAAGAATGGACATTTTACTTGAAATGTATGCTTTATGTATAAAGAATGTCGTTATTATCATTAAGACAGAGTTGAATTCTGCTTGCTTTTGATGAATGAAACAGAAGTTATGAAAAATCTAAGTCAAGAAATTCCAGAAGTATACTATGAATTTTGGATAAATTTCAGAACTTACATATCAACGACAATTGGAACAGTATCAGACGGGTTCCTGACGAAAAGTGATCCGCTTCCGGCTCTCTTCGAGGTCGAGATTTTCGACGAATCTATCGCGCAGGCCTTACGCTCAGGTCCCAAAACCCTCCGACCGATATTGGAATTACGGGCTCGCTAAAGATCTGACTTATTGACGAATTCAAATTCAAATTTAATGAACTATAATCTGAAACTGATTTAAAGATGGAATTTCTCCACTTGACGTCTACGGACGATAATTCTTTGACGTATTAATAAGTAAAATTTTATTGATTTTAATTTTCTGTCACACTCTCCCTCTTCAAACCGTAACGCCAAGGCGAGAATATGAAAGCTGTAATTCTGAAACAAGTAAATGATTAATAATTGTATTAGGATAAGATATCGCTTAGCACTCAAACTTATCCAATATGGTTTATGAGCAATTAAACAACATGGCCCGTCAATCAATTTTAACGATATGAAATTAGCACATAATTTAAAAGGATATACCTCTGGAATTTCTATTTCGGTAACTATATTGGTTCTGCATTTTTATTTATTATCCGACATGGGGTACAGAACAATCGAATTCTCGATCGAATCACGACTCGAAATGGTCGACAATGGCGCTAGGTTCGACGAGAAAGGGAGCGGATAGACTTCGATGGTCTATCGATAGATTTAACGTTAATAATAATTGATAAGCCACAAAAGAAATCCACGAATTGCGGAGAAAAAAAGTAAAACAATTAAATGAAAGTTGACAATATAATTATTGTCAAAGAAAAACTAAACTTAATAATCGATGAACTGACGATGATCACTTCGCATACCTCTTTTTTATCTGGTCGGGATGATGACCTTGATTTCATCACCATCGTCGAGCTCTGATCTTTCCTTCATCAACTCTTTTGAGAGATTTGTCGACAAATGGCGAGTATAAGAATTTGACTGGTAGATTTCTTTTCTTCTTCCGAGAGCTGGATAGCGCTCTCAAGGTCTGGATTGACTGGCCTAGTCACGGCCTGCAGGGCACTTTCCCTAATTAGGGACTTCCTAACTCAGTTCGGGTAGTCCTTTAGATCGTAAAATTTGGCCTTCACTCTCCTTTCTTAGTTCCTTTGGATCGTTAAATTTGTCCTTACTCTCCTTTTAGTTCTTCTTCACCCTCACCAATCAAGTAATTATGATCAGAGGAGATGGTCCATGTAGGCCTGGTGGCGTAATTGAGCCTAAGCCAGTCGACCGTCCCTTAGTGGCGAATGTTGAAGTCAGGGCACTCAGGACAAAATAAAGAAAAATCTCTGGAACAACCTGGGCAATAGGGTGGGCCGAAAAAAGTAAATTTCTAGCAATCGTTTTCTAATAGCAAGAAAATTTTAGTTCTTGATGAGCTGAATATACTGTGACATTTTTTTTTCAAATCGATTAATATCTTTTACCTCCTCAAGCGTGTTGAAAATAGAAAAAATTTAATTTGTAACGTGTTCCATATCGCCAGAGAATTCACAGAATATAAAATGCTGAATTCAATTTATTTTATTTATAAATTATTTTTGTAATTAAAAGCTGTAGCTTCGAGTGCGAATTGTTGGAATATCCTCCAACAATTATTTGCTCTTTAAGCCAATTTATTATTTCCTTATTACGATATGCTGGTAGCAGTTATTTACCTTGCTCTCAGTCGTGTCAGGAAGCGAATTTGGCTTTAATAAAAGAATTTTAATTTTAGATAACTCGATTCTTACGGCGTGAAAATGATTTTAATTCTACAGCAATTATAAACGTTCCCTAAATCTTCTGGATTGTTGGAACTTAATTTAACTTCTTGATTGTGGACTACCCTGAGGCGAGAATGATTGCGTATTAGATTCTTCTACGAATTTATTAAGAAAAAATAAAACTTACGTTCACAGAACGTTAGTGAGCTTTGGTATTTTGTAGGCGAATTTCCTCGGGAAGCAGAATTTCTACGAATATCAAAAATTAAATTCAATCAACACGGTCTAAAATGGTTTTTCTACCCTGAGCTAGCTCCCTGACGTAATCAACACTGCCAGGTATCAGTTACCAAGTATTTTCTAACTGAACGCCATGGATCGTGCGATTATTGGCAGACGAGGTGCAATGTCTGTGCTCCACTTAAT
>JBAGKK010269689.1:0-20740 GCA_037177015.1 Euceroptres primus | reverse complement strand
TATATATATATATATATATATAAATTTTATTTTATTTAATGTTATATAATTATTTTATACAATTTATTTCTTATATATAAATTTTATTAGTATTTATTAACCAATTGTTGTTATAAATTGACATTTTCAATTTCTCTTAACATGCTTACTGCAATATTTGTATGGTTTAATTCAAAAGAGCAGTTCCTAAATTACGTAAGGTTAATCTCGATCATTTTCAAACGCTAACTCACAATTATAAGATTTTTTCTATAGAAAATCTATGTACCTTTAATATAATAAGAAATTGTTAGACCTCTTTACGTTAAAAACCTTACGTAATTTATGAACAACCCTTAAGAAACTCGAAAATCTATGAAAAACCCCTAAGGAACTCGAAAATCTAAGATATAAAAAAATAATCTACGTTTATTATTATTTTAAAAATAAGTTATTATAAATTTAAAAATAAGTTTACGCGAAGGAATCTTCATTTTTTAATGAAAATTGAAAATTATATATTGTATATAACAAGAGCAAATTTAGTACAGAAAGTATAAGGCTGGAACTTTCTGTAACATTTTTGTAATTGTTAGCTTGACTTTGATTTCAATTTTTAGAATAAAAAATCGTTGGAATATTCAGAAAATATAATAGTAATATAACATCCTTCGCATAATGTCGACACTATCTCTTCTTAAACTTTCTACGACATAATAGTGTCCTCGTTTAAAAAAAAAAACAAATAAATTGTCTGAAGAACTGTTATCTGTTTATTTATTTTTGATAATAATTCCAGTTTGATTTTTTTTACAAATTTTTTTTCAGTAAAACTTTTAGCGATATAGACAAAAGTAAGGATGAAAATTAAGGGTAATTTTTTAGAGGAAAAACTCGAAATTTTTGGAAAAATTAAAAATTTTATATTGTGCAGTAAGTTTTTGTTGCAGGTAATTTTTACCCTAGAATTGGCGTTTTTCTGTATAAATTTAATTTTTTCTGTATTATTTTTTCATTATAAATGAAAATTGATTTTCGTATTTGCAAAGATAAAATAATATTTATCTTAATTCAATTTCGTCTGAAGAAAATTTCATTTCAAGGCTGAATTATTTTTTAAATATTTTTTTTCCATTTGTTTCAAAAGGGATGTTTTTTTTCACTTATTACTGACATCTGGAATTCAGAATTAGAAACTCATCATTTTTTACATTAATAAATAATTAAAAATCAATTGATGTAGTATTATTATGTAATGGTATTAATATGTGATAATATTATGAAAGTAATTTATAAAAATGTAATTTATGAAAGCAATTCACTTCTTTTACGAACAACTAGTGTTTAGATAGATTTTGTTTAAAGTTGAAAGTAAAAGTTATTTTGATTTTTACAAATATATCTTCTGATGAGATTCTGCACTGTACCATTGGAGAAAAATCAAGGTTTCTGTATTGCCGATATTATGACCAACCCAAGGTAATTCTTAAAATCTGAACCTTACTGAATATACAAAATATATTTTTTAAACAGAATTTTAAAAATCTGCAAAATCCCTTCATTTAATAGTAATAAACAAGTGATAAACATAATTTAAAAAGTAATTAAAAATATGAACTTTTATTTTCTTCTCCACAGATGTCACTGAAGGTTTTATTTTACCTAAAATAAGAAAAATCGAATATTTGAATAGTTGATAAAAATGAATAATTATTTTACTCTAATATTTAAGGAGCTATTTAGAAATACTCTTAGAATTTAGTGTAAAGGGTTTTATATACTCATCATTCATTTTTATAGCAAAATCAATAATTCAAAAACTGTTTTGCATGAATTTAAAAAGGGGATGATTTTTATAGGTCCTTGCTTTTACAACTTCAGGAAAAAAACCTTGGTTTTATTTTTATATACCTTTATTTTAACATTTCTTGTGGCTTCTTCGTTCTGTAACGTCATAATAATATTTTAAGGGTAATATTCTTTAATATTGAAATATAATGCACGGTAGGAAAAAATGATCGTTTTTTATTTTATTTTATAAGGTATAAAATGTCTATTGTATAAAATGTATAAACGTTATTTCAAAGAGAGTAATTTTTTTATTCAGGATTTTTCTTACCGAACAGATGTTTTTCAGAGGGACTTGGATATTTTTTTTTGACGATCGCCAATCATCTGAAAGTGTCCCGGGCCTAGGGTAAGCGTTTTTTGACATGAGAAGAAATGGTCCAGGAAGCTGTGATTTTTACCCATGTGGTCCTTTCGGCATCGAAGTACCTATATAAAAAATAATGAAATCCATTATAACCGGAGGCGGCGATAACGGAGAGGCCTCATAAATGAAAGCTGTGAGCCTTGCAATTTTCTTCTCACGGGAATGCCTAGCCGGTGATGTCCTTGTGCAAAATCTACTCCATAGATATTATCATCCACGATACGTGACGAGTTCAAAGAACCGAATACTTCGGCCTGCCCAGACATTATTCGCATGACACTCAATAGGAGTGGAAAAAAATCGCTCAATAAAATCCAAGGGTTATCGACTCATCTAAAGGTGCACTAAAAATAATAACAACCCTAAAATTAGAATTTCTTTTAAAAATTTTCCAGATATAAACGTATACATTAATTTTTTACACTTAAAAAATGTCATTCCAAACTGAGAAAACAAGTCCAAACTTAAAAAATAGATTGAACGAAGATCTCGATTCATTTTTGCTTCTTTATTTTTATGTCTTTTAATTTTTTTCTGCCTCCTTTTTATCCTGGAGCAATTCCTGCTCTATACAATTTCTCTCCTTTTTGTAAATGATTTTTCTATTAGATTACCTATTTGATTACCTTTGTGTGACTGTAATTGGGCTTTACTACTGATTTTTAGTCAATTTTATATTTATTTATGTTATACATTTTTTTTCAGCCTCAAAGTAACTTCGGAATCATTTTTATTCTTCAGAAACTCCCTTCAGGGGAATTGTCCGACAAAAACTCATTTATACTACTGAATGTCTGACCAAATATTGGCTAAACTACTTTTATATACATTATCTTTTCCTGTGTGAAATAAAATCTAAAATTCCTATATAATGCCATGAACTAAACTTTTTTTTTAAGGGAATCGTTTGATTAAAAAGTGCATATGTCACTGATACCTTCGATTCATATTTTATAACTTTTTTCTGCCTTGTTATTATTATAAGTATTATTAATACAAGTTCTCTCTTTTTTGAAAAGTGATGTTTTTATTAGATTACCTAATTTAGCAAAGTTGATCAAAAAATGTCTCTAGTACTGTTTGTCTGGTCAAAATTGGGTTCTACTACTGATTTTTAATGAATTTTATATTTATTTATATTTTATACATCTTCTTCCTCCTCAAAATTACTTCTGAATCGTTTTTATTTTTTAGAGATTCCCTATAGGGGAATTGTCTTACAGAAACCCATTTATACTACTGAAAATATCTGACCACAAGTTGGCTAAACTACTTATTTTATAAATTCTCTTTTTTTCGTGTTAATTATTACTTGGGAAGTCTTTCTAATCGTCATGAACTAAACTTTCTTAAAAGAAATCGTCTGACCAAAAGAGTGCATATATCCCTGATTCCTTCAATTCATAGCTCATAATTTTTTTCTGCGTCGTTTTTATTCTGGAATGATTCCTGTTCTATATAACTTCTCTTTTTTTGTAAATGATTGTTTTATTATGTTACCTACTTTAGTAGAGTGCCTCTAATCCTGCTTATCTGATCAAAATTGGTTTATACTACTGATTTTTAGTTAATTTAATGTTTATTTGTACTTTGTATATTTTTTTCAGCCTCAAAGTTACTTTGGAATCATTTGTTATTCTTTAGAAGCTCCCTTTAAAGGATATGCGTGACAAAAATCCATAAATACTAATGAATGTCTGGCAAAAAATTGGATAAACTGCTTATTTTATAAATTCTATTTTCCTGAGTTAATTATTACTTGAAAATTATGTACATATTACTTAAAAGTGTTGTTTGACCAAGAAGTGTTTCTAATACTGTTTGCTTGATTCAAATTGGTTTATACTACTGATTTTTAATTAACTTTATATTTCTTTATATTGTGTAAATTTTTTCAACTTCAAAATTACTTCAGAATCATTTTCATTTTTGAGAAACATTAGGGGAATTGTCTAACTAAAACTCATTTATACTACTGAAAATAACTGACCAAAAGTTGGCTAAACTACTTTTTTATACTACTGGCTATCTGACCAAATATTGGCTAAACTATTTTTTAAATACTTTTTTAAAATCTTTTCCTGGGTGAATACAAATTGAAAATTCCTACCTAATTGTCATGAACTAAATTTTTCTTAAACGAATCGTCTGATCAAAAAGTGCATATATCTAAAGTGAATATATCTTTCCATATATTCCTTCGATTCATATTTTACATATTTTTTCTGCCTCATTATTACAAGTATTATTAGTGCAAGCTCTCTCTTTTTTGAAAATGATTTTTCCATTAGATTACCTACTTTAGAAGAGTTGACCAAAAAATGTCTCTAATACTGTCTGCCTGATCAAAATTGATTTACACTACTGATTTTTAATTAATTTTTAATTCACCTATATTTTAAACATTTTTTCAACCTGAAAGTTACTTCAAAATCATTTTAATTTTTTAGAAGCTCCCATTAGGGGTATTGTCTGACAAAAACCCATTTATACTACTGAATACCTGACCAATAATTAGCTAAACTACTTATTTCATTACCTTCCTCTTTTCTTGGGCCCAATTCTTTTTTTTTCCTTTTTTAAATTTGTCCAGATTTGCTTGAACGAAATTCTTGAATTATTACTTTGATTTTACCCAAATATCGGTTAAATTTTCTTTTGTTTTTCCATGAAAACACATTTGTTTTGAAAGAGTGAAGTTATCTGACTGAAAATTTATTCCTCTAAAGAATTATCTGCAATAAATTTTATTTTTAGGTTTAGTTTTTTCAGTTTTTATTGTGCTGTATTATGAATATGACCTTCATCGATGCAGTGACGGTGATCCAGGAAATATGCCTAGTTGGCGAAAATTGAGAGAGTTGATATGTAAGCGCCTACATTGTCAAGTAGTGATACGATCAGCTGAGCTGAAGAAAGCAGAGCGAGAAGGCAAGAATTTCTGAGTTTCAGAAATTCGTACATCTGCTGATCTTGCTCTGTTCAAGTAACGAAATAACGCTTGAACGTGCAAACATAGTTTCCTCAATATCACACCCTGTCTTCACCACTTTACTTTGTAACTGTAATGTACATCACGTACTTTCTCGGTCAAACACAGCCTGGAAATTCAATTGTCGAAAGCAGACGGTAAAAACATCTGCGTTATTGAGGCGACAAGCTTGCCCTTTTTTATATTTTTAGGATAGAACTTGAGGAAAATCTCTTGAAAAAATCTTTAAAAAATTAGAAAATGATTATTTTATACCTTTGTAAGTGTTTGTACAAGGAGAAGAATGTTAATTGTTTGTTAGTTGTAAAAATTTTCTGAAAATTATTCGTTCAAAAAACTTGGAAAAATGCTTATAAAATTTAAATATAAAAATATAAATATAGAATAAAAAATATTAATATGAATATAAAAATGCAGATAAAATCGAAAAAATGAAGTGACTTATTAATATAAATATAAAAATCAGATAAAATCAAAAATCAAAGTGACTTCAGCTTAGAGGAATGCATTATCATCAAGGCAACTCGTGCTTTGCGTTCGATAATAAAATTTAGATTTCGAAAAATGAGAAGGCAAAGGAAATTAATTAATCAATTAATTTTATAAAGATATTTTAAAATTTAATTAAAATTTAAAAAAAGAAATTATTTCTCTGGCACCAAAAACTTTCCTTTTCTAGGTTTTTTTCTCATAAGTATTAAATGTAATAATTATAAGCAAATAATTTAATTAATTATTAACGAGAGGCTAATCATTCTTAAAATCTGGTGCACATGTCTTTATGAAATCTTTGAAATCTTTTCAATTCTTTTGAAATATTTTAACATTTTTGTAAAATCTTTGAAATCTTTGTAAAATTTTTGAAATCTTTGGGAAATCTTTGAAATCTCTTGAAATATTTTTAAATCTTCGAAATATTTCGACATTTTTGAAACCATTTGAAATTTTGGTGAAATGTTTTTAATCTTTTGACTTTTTTTTTACTTAAGGGGCTAACCACTCTTGAAATCTGATGCACATATCTTTATGAAATCTTTGAAATCTTTTGAAATATTTTAACATTTTTGTAAAATCTTTGAAATCTTTGGGAAATCTCTTGAAATATTTTGAAATCTTTGAAATATTTTAACATTTTTTTTACTTGAGGGGCTAACCACTCTTGAAATCTGGTGTACATGCCTTCATGAAATCTATGAAATCTCTAGAAATCTTCTGAAATCTTTTGAAATCTTCGAAACCTTTTAAACCTTTGAAATCTTTTGAAATCATTAAAATGTTTCAAATCTTTAGAAATCTTTTGAAATCTTTTGAAATATTTTGAAATCTCTTGAAATCTTTTGAAATATTTTAAAATTCTTGAAATCTTTGAAATCTTTGAAATCTTGAAATCTGGTGCACACTCAAAAATCGAGTGGCCAGACCTTCGATTATTAATTAAATAATAAATAATAAATCTAGTTCTCTAAAAATCGCTTTGATATCTTGAGTGTTTTATTATAAATTCGTACCTGTATCTAAAGTGTTTTTTGATATGCTAGTGAAGATTTATTGCACCAAAATATTTTTTTTCTCCATTGAAGTAAAAAAAAATTAAATCTTGATTCCGCGACCTCATATCCTTTCCATGAACCGTGCGAAGAGATTAGACTCTTGGAGGATCGTGAAAATGTTCATTTAAAGAAAGAGCTGCTGAGAAGAAAGGTTTCTCCGAGAATAAATGGCACTGAGAGCGACATTAACAGACCGCGAGACTCATAGGAAGATATGAGCAGCTTTTAGAAACGAGAATATGAATTTTTGTTTAAAATTTTCAAGAACTTGCGCAATTTTTACTTATTATTGGAAAGATGGCTTTCTTAAGTTTAAAATTGAAATTAAATAAAAAATCCACCGTAATTGGCATAAATTGGCAATCGTTCATTAACGATTAGTCATTTAGAGTGATTAAATCAGTCCAATCGTATCACCAATTAAATCTAATAATCAATAAAAATAGATGATTAAATAAAGTTACATAATTTACATACATAATTTAAACATATAATTTACAAACGACATATATTTCCCGTGCAAATTAACCCATCTCATATGATAATTATGTTGACATTCATCAACGTTTCTTAGTAAACTCCTGATATTTATTTTCAAGTTAGATTCTACGAACGCGGATTCATTTAGAGGGTAAACCTTTTGCCAATTAAATTTTTAAGCAAACTGCTCCAGTAACAGAGGTCGGTGTTTTTCTACCATTGCCCCTTAATCAGAATCGAAGGAGTCTCAGAAAGTAGAAATTCAATAATCAACTGTAATTAAAGAAATTTCGCCAAGGTGGAAAAATTTGCGATTCTTAATAGCAAAATTTATTTCATGGCATTTTATTTATTAAAATTTGTAATATTGAATCGCAACAAGTACCAGCTTGAAATGTATCGTAATATTGTTCTTGTGAGAATACTGGTACAATTTTTCACCAATTGCACTTGGTGCAATGTTTGTTAACGTTCGTGAAAACGATTGCTATTATCCTATTTCGTAACGGACAATTATTGTATGCGTATGTACGTCAGTTATTCGAGATGCTCTACGTTTGAAGCTTGAAATACTCTTCTTACGCATCGCTCTTCAAATTCTATGACACTGTCTATAATAGAATTGTGTGATTCACCCGGTTAATAACCAATTTCAATAAAACTCTACAGCTTTAGTTAACTGCAAAAGAGAACTCGTTTGAACTGGCTCATTGGAAACGGGACAGTTAACAGGATAATAAACTTTTTGACGTCAGTGGGAGGCATTTTAAAATATCTTTAACTATTCCACAGTTATTTTTTTGTTATATTTTTGTTATTTTTTTAAAATTTAAATGTAAAGAATTGTTCAGATTGAGTGACATTAATATGAAATCGATAAATAAACATTCGGTGACTACTAATTTATAGTTTACAATTACAAAATAATTTCTTATTAACAATTGTATTTTTATAAACAGCAATCTGAGATTTTGTATTGATTTTGAATATTTGTGAAGTGATTTTTGTCTGTAATCTAGATTAAAGTAATATGCAAGCATTCTAAAATAAATGGTAGTATATTTCTTATTGTTATAAATAAATAACATAAACAAATTAAGTGTTTGAACAATTCTTAAAAATTTGAGGTACTTTTTTTAGAAATTTGTTTTAATTGGTTCGCCATTGATACAGTACATTGTCATTTCATGTCAAAAATGAATGTTATAAATAAATGGTATAAACAAATTCACTGTTTGAGAAATTTTTTAAAGGTTTAGGTACTTTTTTTGGAAATTTGGTCAATTATGGAATTTATTTATAACAATAACGTTTGTTATGGCATGACAATAAACTGTTCTGCAATATCTCTGGTAAACCAATTCAATAAAATTTACAAAACAAAAGTACCACAACTTTTAAGAAATTGTTCAAACAGCGAATTTGTTCATACAATTTATTTATAACAATAACGTTTTTCATGAAATGTCAATATTCTGTCCTAGAATATCAGTATAAAACCAACTGAAACAAATTTTCAAAAAAAGTACCTGAAACTTTAAAAAATTGCTCAAACAGCGAATTGGTTTATGCCATTTGATTATAACAATCACATTTGTAATAAAATGACAATGCACTGTACTGAAGTATCACTGGAAAAGCAATTGAAACAAATTTTCAAAAAAAAAGTACCTGAAAGTTTAAAAAATTGCTCAAACAGCAAATTTGTTTATAACATTGTCTATAACAATCAAATTTGTCATGAAATGACAATATACTGTTGTGCAATATCTCTGGCAAACCAATTCAATCAAATTTAAAAAAAAAGTACTACAACTTTAAAAAATTGGTCAAAAAACGAATTTGTTTATGCAAATTATTTATAACAATAACTTTTTTCATTAAATGTTTATATTTTGTCCTAGAATATCACTGGAAAACCAATTGAAATAAATTTTTAAAGAAAGTACCTGAAACTTTAAAAAATTGCTCAAACAGCGAATTTGTTTATGCTATTTGTTTATAACAATTATATTTGTAATGAAATAACAATGCATTGTACTGAGGTCTGACTGACAAAGAAATTGAAAAAATTTCCAAAAAAAGTACTTGAAACCTTAAGAAATTACTCAAACAGCGAATTTATTTATGCCATTTGTTTATAACAATGACAATGGTAATAAAATAACAATTCACTATACTGAAATATTGCTAGAAAAACAATTATAAAAAATTTTCAAAAAAAGTACTTTAAACTTTAAAAAATTGCTTAAACAGCGAATTTGTTTATATTATTTGTTTATAACAATGAGAAATATACTACTATTTATTTTATAATGCTTGCATATAACTTTAAGCTGGATTACAGACAAAAATCACTCCATGATTATTCAAAATCAATACAAAATACAATACAAGTCAATACAAAATATCAGACTACTGTTTATAACAAAACATTTGTTAAAAACAAACTTTTGATTTATTGTAAACTATCAATTTTTACTTACCAAATGTTTATTTATCGATTTCATATTAATGTCACTCGATCTGAACAATTTATGCATTGTTAATGCATCGGTATCTTAAAAATTAAAATTTTTTCAAAGTTTACATTTAAATAAAAAAAAAAATTAAAACGTTTTTCGGCAATTGGTTCTCACAGATCCCTTAAGAGTTTATTTAGCTTCAATTTAAAAAAAAAAAAAAAAAATTGCAAATCGGTTCCCAATTTTAGTCGAAATCGTATTTTGAACATTTTTTCATCATTATTTCCCACTGTGTGTTCTAAATCCTTAAAATATATACTAATTCAGCAAGAAACTTCTCTAAAATACGTCTCTTTAAAAAAATGCTTCTCTTTAAAAAAATGCTTCTCTTTAAAAAAATACTTCTCTTTAAAAAATACTTCTTTTTAAAAAAATACTTCTATTTAAAAAAAGTAATTTACGTACATAAATTGAATATCAAATTCTCTTAAAAATTGCATTAGAAAACTTGTAGCCTTCAATTTAAACAATGGAAGGAATTACTTAACAAGTGTGATTTTCTCTTGAAAGGAAATACGATATGTAATTTTCCTCTGTGAGATACAAAATAATCGAGGAAAATAGAATAAGACAAACAGAATAGAGTTATTCATTCTCGAATATTTCAAATACTTTTAAGACATGTAAGTTAGAAATAGAAACGAAGCATTGAAATCTTAAACTTTTATTACCTAAGTAATTACACTTGCAGCAGATTCGATTCACTGGATAATTGAAGAGGTCACGTCAGATGTCCAGTAACTTCGACTGATTTTATAAATAAAGTGGAAAAATGATGCATGTGTGCATTTTAAAATTTGATCGGAAGGAAAACGAAATATGTGATTGCATTGTGAAATGAATTTGGATAAAAAATATGTCAAATGCGTTTTATCGACACGTTTTGTTGACTTTATGATTGAACGCAGTCTCGCTGGACCAAACTGAATTTATTTTGTTTGAAAACAGCGCCTGAGGCTTTCGTTAACGGTCCCGTTGCATACGCCAATGTCCTAGTTACATTGCACACAAGATCTTAATTAATTTAATTATTGAATAATTTAATTGCACGCATTTTCAACAGGAGGAATATTTGATCTCGTTATGCACTTTTTATCAAAAAAGGCCTTTCTATCCATGATTTACAATTATGAAATATAAATAATAATAAATTTCAATATGAATAATTAAGAAATGGAAGCATTAAATAACATTTTTTTATGATATTAATAATATTTTAAAGGAACGACTGAAAAATCCGGCAAAGAAAATTCCCGACACTGCAAAATTACCGGAAAAAATTGTCGAAAAATGAAATTCCGGACACTGAAAAAATTTTTAATTATTATTTAAATTGTTTCTATATTTATTTATTAAAACAATTTTTTATTTTTTCAGCAGTTTTCCAATGTTGATAATTTTCTAGTATCGGGAATTTTACAGCGTCGGTAATTTTACAATATCGGCAATTTTCTTTCGGGAATTTTCCAGTGTCGACAATTTTCAATTTCGGTAAAATTATAAACCGTCGGGAATTTTCTAGTGTCGACAATTTTCCAGTGTCGGAAATTTTATATTGTCGGCAATTTTATAATATCGCGAGTTTTATTTTTCAGAACGACTGAAAAATCCCGACAAAGAAAATTCCGGACTTTGCAAAATTACCGAAAAATCAAATTCTCGACATTATAAAATCGCCGAAAATATAAAATTCTCGACACTGGAAAATTGCTGACACTAAAAAATTTCCAAAGTTTATAATTTTACCTAGATTGAAAATTACCGACACTGGAAAATTCCCGAAAAAAATTGCCGATATTGTAAAATCACTAATGCTGTATAATTCCCGACAAAAGAAAATTCCTGACATTGGAAAATTGCTGAAAAATTTTAAATTGTTAAAATAAATAAATAAATAATTTGAATGGTAATTTAATTTAAAATATTTTAAAAATATAGTATAACTTCAATAAACTTATTTATTAAATTATTATTCAAATTATTTATTTATTTATTAAAACAGTTTTTAATTTTTTTCCGTGAATTTTCCAATATCTGGAATTTTCTAGTGTTGGGAATTTTACAGTATCGGAAACTTTTCAGTGTCACTAATTTTCAATTTCTGTAAAATTATAAACTAACGGGAATTTTCTAGTGTCGGCAATTTTCCAGGATCGAGAATTTTATATTGTCGACGATTTTATAATGTCGGGAAATTTTATTTTTCGTAATTTTGCAGTGTCGATAATTTTCTTTGTCCGGATTTTTCAGTCGCCCCTATTTTTCGGAAATTTTTTTTGGTTATTTTCTTTCTCGGGATTTTTCAGTCGTCTTATTTAAAAAGAGATTTGTGAAGTGGTGAGACTTTTAAATTGTTTGAAATCCACAAATTGTGGGCAATTTTCCTTTAATGAAATTTCCTAGATTGTAACCAACAACTAGATATAATTTGATTTTGGGGTAAATTAATTATGAAATTCTATATGATGACCTTGAAAGCAATATACTGATTTTACCTTGAGACTAGTGATACAAACTACCGATCAAATTCATTTACTATTGACGTGGCATAATTCCGATATTTGTTGTATATAGAGTATAAAGACAGTTTTCTGATAGTACACTAACTTACACAATAAATGTTATGTTTTGCTTCTGTTATTTCGAAATTTTACATTCATGCTTTATCAATGAAGAAAAAGAATTATTCATATATGTATTAATAATATTTATTTGTTGTATTCATATTTGTGTTAAAAATAATCATATTTATGTTAAAAATATCTATATTTGTTTTAATGCATAAGAATTTATTCTATTTTAATTTTTATTAATTAAAATGAATTGAAATAAAATAAAATTAATTACTATAAATAATAAAAAATAAATTATTATTAATATTCAAACAACGGGTTTATTATATATAAAGCTCTAACGTTTCAAAATGCTAATGGATTTCCTCGAACTTTTTGAAGAGAGTTTATTATCATTTCATAATGATGATAAATTATTTAATAATTTATTTTAGGTTCCCATAAAAAATATTTTTATATTTTTATTTAATTTGTTTATTTTAATGTATTTTGGCTAAAATTTTAAACAATTTTGGTATTATTTGTTCTGTATGATCCCGTTAACCAACATAAACTACAATCAAAGTATTAAAATATCCGGTGCATAATAGATAATATAATATAAAATCACCATAATATAAATTACCATAAGCTGGATTTGCAATATCTCTTTCTTTCCATATTTACTTTGAAAAACTCAAACGAGGATAACAGCAATTTTAAAAAGTCAGTTTATAAAAAAGTAATTTAGCTTATTGCAAAGTACTTTAATGAAAAATAAATTTAAAAAGTTTAATTTTCACCAAATTATAAAGGGAAAGTAGGATATCAAGAAAAGGTGAAAATGTAATTACATTCGTTTGCATGAGAAAGCATCAATTCTGTTATAAGATGACATGTAAAACAAGGATTCTTTAGGAACTAAAACTTGTCTCTAGATTAATATGTTATTAGTCTATTAATCTTGTCTCTAGATTAATTAATATTAAAATTATTTTATTTCTTGTTAAATCGTTCAATTTTTGAATCTCTCCTCAGATTTTTCTTCTTGTATCCATTTTTCAATTTTTTAATCTACCCTCAGATTTTACTTTTGTATCCATTTTTTAAAATATTGTTTTTCAATTTGTTTTATTAATAATGAACATCTAGATTAAGTTTTAAGTAAAAAGTACAATTTTATTATTTTAATGACGAAAGAGAAGCTCAATTTTTAAATACTTCATTCAAATTTTTTAAATTCCACAATCTTTGTTTAAAAATATGTCTCAATTATATTTAAAAAATTATCAACCAATTTCGATTATTTCGGTAAAATTCAAATTTTTAAGTTTTGAGTAGCTGTATTTTTTACTAAAAATACTATCTAACAAAAAAAAAAACTCTCTACTAAAAATCTGCAGAGTTTTCGGAAAATCGCAATTGATAATTTTTTTTCTAAATGTACATAATACCTCCAATTTTAATAAATTCACGTTGATTATTAATTTGTCTTTATCTATTAGGAGAAAATCGAATTTTTTATAAATCGCTGAAAACCCAAATGGATTCTGGAATCTCTGCAAATAATTCAAAAATTCTTTTTGAGTCTGGAAACTTTCTCGTACTCGAAATGTGCCTAGAAAAATTGAGAAGATCCTTTAGCATTTAAATTGTCAAGATCCAGAATTTTTGAAATTTTATTTTTTAAAATTTTTTACTAAAATAATTCTTTAGTCTTTGTATATAATTTTAGTATTTAGACATTAACTTTTTTTGTAGAATTTTTATATAAAGCAAGCTGTCTTGAACTTTAAAAAGAAGTAGCTAACACTTAAAAATTTAACAGAGTAATGATGAGAAAAGTAATTATTACGAAACTCAGTATACCAATTTCATTTTAAAATGTTAGTTACTATTGTAATTATCAACGTCTTTATTATAGTATCAGAAGAATGCAAAATATAATATTCAATACAGCTAATAAATGGACATTTTTTAAACATTAATAAATAATACATTTTCTGTTACATTTTTATAGCCTTTAAAGTGAAAAACTTCAATGAAAAAACTGAAATTTTAAAAATTCAGTATCCTACCATTTTAAATGTTGAAGTAATTTCAATTTTCTATGTACACTTTGAGTGCGAGAATGTTACCGGAGACTCCACAAATTTTAAAATAATTTGCAGAACTATTGATTTTCACTTAATTAATTACCACTTTTGAAAATATTATTATCTGTATTAGTCAATACAGATTTCAAAAGGCGAATATATACTTTACTTGAAAAAATTTTAATTCATAGAAAATATCATTTTTAATATCAATTACTGTAGGTTGAAATATGTAGTTTTTTTCAATTTTATTCTTCAAAAATCATCGGATTTTAATGATTGGGGGTATATTTGGTTCATTATGCAATTATCTTAGTAACTGAAACTTCACCTCAGGAATAATTTAATTAAAAAATAATTATTCTCAAGAATACAGCTATTTGTTCATATATGAGATTAAACAAATAGCTGTATTTTTAAAGATAATTATTTTTTATTTAAATTATTCCTGCGGTGAAATCTTAGATAATTGCATAATAAACCCTCAATCATTAAAATCCAATGATTTTTAAAAATAAAGTTTTAAAAATCTACGTAAAAATTCAAACTACAGTAATTGACATTAAAAATTATGTTTTCGATGACTTCAAATTTTTTCCGGTGAAGTATATATGCCTTTTAGAATATGCTAATAAAAATAATAGATAATAGAGAGAATATTTTCAAAAATGGTAAATAATTAAGTTTTTATACGTTTCTCTCACTTCCGCATAATCCTCCTTCACTAGGGTGATCCAAAATAACGTTTTTTTTATAAAGGAAAGCGATCCTCCCATTTTTTGAGGTTCCCGGAAAAAGAAAATACGTCTTTTTTCTTTTTAATATTAACCCTTGCCCTATAGGCCCTTGAAATTAACATGGAATACTAAATACGTGTTATTAAATTTTTGCAAATTAAAATTTAATCACTTCTTAAGGAATGTTGATCGAATAATTTTTACCAAATAACCTTTAATTTTGAACCCTCCAATCCGATTATATTGTGCCTGGAATATGCCCCAAAAAATCGAAAATAGCCGTTTTATGTAAAATTCATGCTAAAAATGCAAATTTTGTAATTTTTTCAACATAAATTATTTTAAATCGATAGGTGACAAAATTTAAAGTCCTTGCTAACTACTTTTAAATTGCTTAAACAATGACTGCTTTTTTTTAAATTGTATTTTACCTATAAGTCATGATAAGTTGGTATTGTTTGGGACGCAGCAAGTGAATTTTGAGAATAATATTTTTTTTAAGTCATGATTCAATTGTTAAAACAATTTCCATTCTTTAAATTCTTTTTTCGCAAAAAATCATGAAAAGTTTTTACCTTTTGGAATAAATAACTCACTGAATGAGTGGTGGAAGTAATATTTTTTTCTTTAAGACATTTTTAAATTCTTTAAACAATTACTAATGATTCTCTGGGAAAGGTGTAGAATATTCTAGTTTTTTCTAATATCTCTTACACTATGTCGATTATTATTAAATATTTTCTTCTTTCAGAATGTATACTCCAATTTTTTAAACAATAATCATTTGCTTAAACAATTTTTTCAGCAAGTTATAGACATTTCTTTTATTCACATTAACTTTTGAAAGGTGGCAATGCAAAACGAGGTAAGGAACAAAATGGTAATTTTACAGGAGCGCGAAAAAACATTGTGTAAAGTCTAATTCGCAATTGAAAAGAAAAACAAAAGTCCACTTCGGAGCTGAAATATTGCTGAATCGCTAACAAGAGAGTTTGATTCAAAATATGCTTCCAGTTATGAGAAAATATAGTTCAAAGTTGACCATGTCGGGTTGTCACAGTTTTTTTGGCGGTGTCTGAGTCGACTTGAGACAGCTATAAGAACTTGAATATTCAGTTTAAAAAACTGGTGAACCGTCCCCGAAATAATAAGTCGCTGAATAGATGGTAAAAAAGTTTGATAAAAAAAGTAATTCAGTTCCGAAAAAATTAAGTTTCAATTTGAGGTTCAAATTTCACGAGTTCTGAAAAGTAGCCTCAATTTTATTCGTACTCAACTTTGCAGAATAATGACGAAAATATAATTTAAATTGTTTTTGTTGATGAAAGATTAAAGATATGTTTATTTTAGGTAATAAATGAAATCTGGGAACAGGAATATGAATAAGAGTAGGTCACAGAACTCGAAGAAATAGAATAATACATTCTTTTTCACGATCATTGTGCACGCGCAAATCTTTTTGCAAACCCAACTTTTGATTACTGGGCATTTCCATGAAAAAGCGGACAAACTGTTCGTGCGTCAAGTCACATTAATTTATGTAGAAAAAACGCACTATTTGTTAAGACTAAAAAAAGAGTAGAGGTTTCGGAAGCTTCTGGTCACTATTCATAAGAATAATATGAAAAAATCCCAATTCCAAGAATAGTGCGTTTCTTTAATATGAATTATTGTGACGTGACGCACGAATAAATCTGTCAATTTTTCATGGAAATGCTCTACTACTGATTGCTACCATACAAAAATGGGATTTCAAACATTTTTAAAGAATTTTCTAGCAAACAAAAACCATTTTCGGAAAAATGTCCCTTACCTCGTTTTGCATTGCCACTCTTCTCTTATTCTCAAAAGTGAGATTTTGAAATTTGAGATTTATTCTTAGAAGAGAGTAGTTTATATTTTTATGCAAATTCTCCATTGAGTATACGAAAAAGGTTGAAGGAAAATGATTTAAAAAAGTCGAATGGTCACGTGCAGATTTGTGGTGGGTCCACTTTCTCGCTATATACCGGAAGAGCGAAACTTCCGAGCTTTTAAGAGCAACTTGTGCGCAAGCACAGGTGCAAGTTCCAGGGTATAAAGAGAGGAAGCATGAGCTGACGGTGCGCACTTTGTTGTGTATCATCGGTCTTCGAAGTCACGCTATACTAGATTCGATCCATTTATCTCTTTGCGTATTTCTTCCTCAGATCTTCTCCAAATTGTGACCTTCAAACATCTTTTCTTTAGGATTTGCCACCTGACTTTCGAGTGATTTTACAACGAAGGTGAGTTCTTATCTTTAATTAAAGTTTAGAAATCCTAAAAGCAGGGATTTTAAGTGGAATTTTCAATATCGTGCGTGAGAGCTTTCAATAATAGGGAGAAACTGAAATTGAAGTGTTGGAAAGTGAAATAAGAAAAAAAAGCAGAGCAAAGTGTTTAAAAATGAAAGTTTTTAATTTAAAAACAAAATGAAAACATTAGAAAAGCTTGAAGACATGATATTTAATGATAACATTAAAAATTACAATTACATTTAAGGGTATGCGATACATAATGACGTCACGAATTACCGACCGATTTTTTATTTACATTCAGCGAGTTTATGAAGAGAGAAATGCAAATATATTGCCGAAATTTTTGAAAATAATAAAGAATACATTTAGACATTGATGTCTGGTGCGTTTCAGTTTTTATTTCGAAAAAACAATTTTCAAAAATAATTTTTTTTCAAAATAAAAATTGAAACGTACCAGACATCGATTCTTTGATATATTTCTGATTATTTTTGAAAATTTCAGCATTATATTTGCATTTCTCTCTTAATACACCCACTGAATATAAATAAAAAATCGGTCGGTAATTTGTGACATCATTATGTATCAAATACCCTTAATGATAACATTGAAAATGAAAATTACATTTAATGATAAGATTAAAAATGAAAATTACAATTAATGATAACATTGAAAATGAAGATTACATTTAATGATAACATTGAAAATTAAAATTAAATTTAATGATAACATTAAAAATGACAATTACATTTAATGACAACTTGATAAAGATCATTTGAAATTGGTTATTTTAACTGTTACTGAAGGGACAAATTCAATGTCTTTAATTATCAATTTGACGTTAAAAGACACTTTTTATTACAAAGGGAATTATGATACTTGTTTCCACATTTAAGAATGATTAAAACATGCAAAGTCGGGTAGATTTTAAATTTTTCAGTGTGCAATTTCGGTAACTGTCGGGCTACAATAGCAGTTTTATTGCATTTATTAATTATTCCGAGGCAATTAACCAAAAGTGGAATTTTTCTCTGCGGGTTTTTTCCCTTCACAACCTATACTTCTGAAATTATTTCTTTTAATTATTTTTTTGAAATTGAGGTGCAGGAAATTGAGAAATTTGCAAAAAATGTCATATGACAGAGGCCGAGTGTTTATTAGTAGAAAAGCGTGAGTTTCTGATTGTCTAATTAATTGAATTGTCCGTTCATTAATCACAGGACAAATAATTACTCCTAATTTTCAAATAGACGGAATAATTTAATTTGCATCTGAAAAGTGCGCACAAAACCGTGAATAAATACGACAAAATTAACTCTTTTATCTGGTTTTTGTTTCTGTGGTGTTTTTATACCTTCTGAAGTTTCTTCTTCCACCCGGGTTTATAATTATCCTCATTTTAAATTCGTTTAATCACAGGCAGGTAAAAATTAAACATTCAGAGTGCTGCACGTTTCGTATCCCGTATTTGCCTTTTCTCTTTCGAAATTAAATAATAATTTTCAGATACCGAATACAGGTCACACGTAAAAAAAGCCATCATGATAGAAATTCTTTTTTATCGAACACGATGATTTTCTTTCTTTTCTATATACCAACCAACACTCCTTTAAATACATTCCTTAATGCACAATAATACTCGTAAAAAAAGAATGTACCGAACGAAATGGAAATTGGGTGACTTTATTGGTTTCTATGTTGTGGCTACACTCGCCGTTAATTGGTCACAAAAAGAGTAAATTTTCTCCATGGAAAATGTAATAATTGAGAAACATAAAAAAAATTACCTCGTTTATATGAAAGTTCACAGAAAAAAATGTCTAGTTTCAAACCAAAAATTGAGCTTAATTCAAGCTTTTAAGACCTGAGAGAGAAGGATAGACTTATGCACTGTACATAGAGACAAAGTACACCGAAAACAAGTTGTGACAAATTAGAATTTTTTTCCTTTGTTATTTTAATTTGTCCTTGTCTTATTCCAAAAAATCTGACAACTTCGAAATGAAATATTGAATGGAATATTGCAACCGGATAAGTGATTATTATTGAATTTTGACGTATGTTTGTTTTTTTTTTGTGAAGGGAAATATTTGCACATTCTTGTCTGTTAGAATTAATTACGTTTTCCGGAATGTCAAGCATGCATTAACCGCAAATAGCATTTCCGGCTTATACGCCTAGATGGAGGATTGAATGCCATTGAAAAGTGCTACCGCAGATTTCTGCATTAAATTTAATCTTCAGCAGATATTTCGTTTAGAGGAAGAATAAAATTATATAAAATGTAGTAAAATATAAGATTTTTTTAGTATTAGGTGATAAAAATAGTTTTGCAACGAGATGAAAATGAAGGAGGAAACGATTTGGATGAATCTGTCCTTCAATTTCATCTACACTTCCAGCATCCCCGATTTACCTTCAAACCCATCGCATAGTGCGTGCGTTCCCTTTAAAAGAGAGAGCTCCGGGGCTGAATAGAGAGCCAGGGATGAGAAAATTGTAGAGCAGCGCTTGTCAGAGTTCAAAGTTGAACTACAAAGAACAACTCCAACCCCAGTGCTTCCTGCCAAAAGCGAGTGAACTATTTAGTGCTCGAGCATTCGATAGGTAGGATATCGAACATTTTAGAGACCTAGATTTTCTTGATGTTTTCGAATTTACATTTAACAATACGTGTGGATTTTAATTTACATCAATTTTAAATTTCAATATTTAAAATAAATAAAAATAATTTGGCGCGCCCCAGCGCTAATTCTCTTCTCTCTGCATGGTCTTTTAATTTTGACATTTAATAATCATAAAAATAAATCTTTAAAATTAGGAAAGAATAAAAAAATTACAATCTTTAAAATTGAGAGTAGGCTACTCTCCCACGTTTGTTTTGAACAAATTGCCTCAAGATTTCGTTTTCTACATAAAGATGAAAAAATTGTTTCGACCAATATTATTAGGATCAATGTGTCGTTTTGAACAAAAAAATTAGAAACATTTTTTAAAATTAATATTTATAAAATTGGGACCAGAGTTTCATTTTGACCAAAAAAAGCTTAGAAATTTTTTTAAAAATTATTATTTATAAAATTGAGACCAGATTTTCGTTTTATACAAAAAAACTTGGAAAATTTTTTAAAAATTATTATTTACAAAATTGTGATCAGTGTCTCGTTTTGAATGTTTCTCAAAGACAACCAAAATGTTTGTAGTCCGGTCGGCACTAACACTTATGTATGTACTAATAGTGTATGTACTAAACTTGTACATTGAAGAAGAAAATTTCGATGGATGAAGGCAAATGAGTAAAAAAACTCGTATTTCTTAGTCAACGTGTGCGACGT
>JBAGKK010269589.1:0-20741 GCA_037177015.1 Euceroptres primus | reverse complement strand
AGTTAACTAATGGTTTCAAATTTTAAACCGTTTGAATTTAGTTTTTCCAAAAACTTGAAATTTTTAGCAAAATATAACATTTTCGTTCAACATTCGTTTACAACGTTAAAATGTTCAGTTTATAGCATTAATTTAGATATTTGCAAATACTTAAATTGTTAATTTGATGATTCCGAAAATTTAAAGCCTAGTAAAATTTTTTCTTCAGTTCAAGGTTCAAAATTTATCAGCTTAAAAGTTAGAAGTTTATAGGTTTAAAATGACTTCAAATTTTAACTATTTTAAAAGACTTCAATTTTAACCTTTTTTAACTAAAAGTTTTCATAAAATTTGTAACAGTTAACTAATGTTTTAAAATTTTAAACCGTTTTAATTTAGTTTTTCCAAAAACTTGCAATTTTTAGCAAAATATAACATTTCCGTTAAAAGTTCGCTTACAGCGTTAAAATTTTCAAATGAAAAACATAATTCAAAATTATAAATTAAAAAGCAGAATAAGATACTCAAATTGAACACTTTATCTCGAGGCCCTCAAAAAACACTTTTACTACTACAAATTCAAAACTAAAAGCATACAAGCTTGAGCGATTCAAATAAAAAATAATTATTAATTCCTGAATTTTAAACGCTGCGTTAATTTAAAATTCTCTAATTCTTAAAGTTTCATTGAAATTATTCTTTAAATGTTTTAAATTTAAAATTGTTTTCAATTATTAAGGCTTTTAATTGGAAATTAGAATTAAGAATTTATTTTATTGTTTAATTTGTTTTGTTTTTTTTTATTATATAATTTTATAATTTGTTTTATTATTTTAAATTGTTTAATTTTTAGCAATTTATGTAATGAAGGGAGTCTCTAATATTTAAATCTTAAACTGCAATTTTGAGTGTTCTGAATTTATAGTCGGTCAAGTATCAAAAGGCTTTTTTTTTAAATTATAAAATTTTGAATAATTTAAATTTTAGAATCAAATAATTTTGAATTTTGTTAACATAACATTATTCCAATTTTAACCTTTTCTATTTTATAATTATTTAACTATAAAGGATTTAAATTTAAAATTGTGCAATTTCGAACATTTTAAATTTGAAACTTCGCGTAGGTTTAGTTTTGGGAGATCAGTTCACGTTAGCGTAGTTATAGCATCAGCCCTTAAAAAAATCCTTTATTCTTACTTCATTATTCTTGAAAATTTTATTTCGGACACCTACTGCATAATTAGGATTTTCTAATCTAAGAGGATTTTCTAAGGTATCTAAGATAATCTAAGGTACACGTTCGATTTGGCACCTAATTGTTCAACAAAGAAATTTTTTTAATTTGATAGAGTTTTTATGAACAGGGGTAAAAGTGAGAATAGAAAGTCGTTAAAAGCGCGCACGCCTTCTGCTACTGTGTGAACAAAGTAACATCGGCAAATAGCATCGTTTGTGGAAACGGTCATGCAAGAGGGGGAGGGGATTCGGGAAGACTACGAGGGGCCATGTGGTTCTCCAGGAGATATCAAATCATACCTCGTACGCTGTGTCGCTACCTAAATATAGTTTATTGCGTTACCGAGTATTAATGGAGTTTCTATAGAAACGACAAACCGAGTCTTAAACTTTGTAAATCTGCAAGAATCGAGCCTTGAATCATCCTGGATTTATTTATGTTTTTGCGGTCGAAAAGAAATCTTCAGATCGAATTCCGCTTTTTAGTCCAGACATTGCGTCGGAAAAAAGCCTGAAATTGCCGAATTGCCCACGAGCGATTTTGATTTTCCCAGCGATTTTCCCACGTCTTTTTTGATAATTTGAGTTGTCTACTTCGGGTCAGTTGCCAAACCCGATTTTTTTTATGAGAAAAGTTTAGAAAATCACGTTTACGTGGTCGGACAATCCCTATTGGATTCGAGAGCAAAATGCTCAACAGGAAAAATAAAGTGGACGAGATTCTGAGAAAATGGCAAAAAAAAAAGGAACCTTTTTATCTTTGATAGTTTTCGAGATATGGTCATTTGAAAAAAACCCGATTTTTTCGATTTTAAGCGAAAAATCACTACTTTTGAGAAAAAAATGGGTACCTTAAAATCTATCAAATTTTCGAAAAAGTAGTCTACTGACATGTGAAAGCAGACTCAATTTGTAGTAATTTCACCGAAAGAAGAGTGTCCTATGCCCAATAGGTCATAAGTTATGACCTCTCGAAGATGACCATTTTTGCCTGTTTTTAGGGGCAAAAAAATCGAGTTCCGTTTTTTTTTAAATTACTCGCTTCCGGTTGAATCTATATTGATGATGCCAGAGGATAAAATAAAGCAGATGAAATTCTGCATAAATGAAAAAATTCTTCTTCTTCCATTCGTTTGGAATTTGTGAGCTTTCAAAAATTTCATTTTATTCTCACTTTTTGAGAAAAAACCGAAAAGTTATGTTTTTTTAAAATGCCTCGTTTCCTGTGAATCCCACGACAAGATGTGTAGGAGATAAATGAAAGTGGACTCAATTCTGCGTAAAATGAAGTAAATTTGAGTATCCTAACCCTAATAGGTCGCGAGTTATGTCCCTGGAAAGTGGACCCTTCCTGTACAGAATTCCCTCTGCGTACCGCAAAGTGTCATTACGGACATATTTTGACATTTTTGGGACAAGTAAGTGATTTTAATTGATTGCCAGTGTGTATTATGTCATTTTTTATCAATAAACAATAGATTGTTTAACAATTGTTTATAAAAAAATCTTTTCATCGATGCTTTTGAGTACTTTTTAACCGTTTTAACCCCTGTCACAAAGAAGTCTGATCAATAGATTGCCAATGTGATTCGTGTCTTTTTTCATTAATAAATAAATAATTATTTATAACAGAATCCTGAAATTAATACTTTCGGACAATCTTTAGTCGCCTTTGAGTACTTTTTTGTCAAATTAATGATTCATTTCATTACAAATGTGTGATATACCTAGAAATGTTTTGCCAAAGACTCCCTGCTGTCATATTTTTCATAATTACAAAAACTGTTAATTATAAAAACAGTTCTTATGAACAAATGCAGATTTTCACCATTTTTTCATGAATAGGCCTAATTTTTTGCGGAATGAACTAGAAATGTCTTTCCCGGGACTCTTTGCTATCATATTTTTCATAGAGACAGAAACTGTTAATTATATAAACAATTTTTATAAACAAATACACATTTTCACAATTTTTTAATGAATAGGCTTCATTTTTGCGGAAGCGACTCGAAATGTTTGGCTAAAGACTCTTTGCTGCCATATTTTTCATAATGACAATAATTTTTAATTCTGTAAACAATTTTCATAAACAAATTCACATTTTCACCATTTTTTCATGAATAGGCTTCATTTTCTTGCGGAATAAACTCGAAATGTTTTGCAAAAGACTCCTTGCTGTCATTTTTCATAATGACAATAATTTTTAATTATATAAACAATTTTTATAAACAAACGCACATTATGTCCATTTTGTCATGAATAAGCCTAATTTTTTGCGGAATGAACTAGAAATGTCTTTTCAGGGACTCCTTGCTATCATATTTTTCATAGTGACAAAAACTGTTAATTATATAAACAATTTTCAGAAACAAATGCACATTTTCACAATTTTTTCATGAATAGCCTTCGTTTTTTTGTGTAATAAACTCCAAATGATTTGCCGAAGACTCTTTGCTGCTATATTTTTAATAATGACAATAATTGTTAATTATGTAAACAATATTTGATTAAAAAACGCACATTTTAACTATTTTTTCATGAATAGGCCTAATTTTTTTGCGGAATCAACTCGATATGTTTTTCCAAAGACTCCTTGCTGTCATACATTTCAAATCGATAGAAGCTATTAATTCTTTTAACGAAAATTAAGCCTATGCGTGAAAAAGTGGTGAAAATGTGCGTTTATTTATAAAAATTGTTTAAATTGTTAATATAATTAACAGTTTTTATCATTATGAAAAATATGGCAGCAAGGAGTTTTTGGAAAAACATTTTGAGTTGATTCCACAAAAAAATGAAGCCTATTCATGAAAAAATGGTGAAAATGTGCAACTGTTTATGAAAATTGTTTACAGAATTAACAATTATTGTCATTATGAAAAATATGGCAGCAAAGAGCCTTTGGCAAAACATTTCGAGTTGATTCCGCAAAAATGAAGCCTATTCATGAAAAAATTGAGAAAATATGTATTTGTTTATAAAAATTGTTTATATAATTATCAGTTTCTGTCCTTATGAAAAATATGATAGCAAAGAGTCTCGGGAAAGACATTTCTAGTTCATTCTGCAAAAAAAATTAAGCCTATTCATGAAAAAATGTTGAAAATCTGCAAGTTCATTACACAAAAAAATGAAGGCTATTCATGAAAGAATGGTGAAAATGTATATTTGTTTCTGAAAATTGTTTATATAATTAACAGTTTTTGTCACTATGAAAAATATGAAAGCAAGGAGACCCTAAAAAGACATTTCTAGTTCATTCCGCAAAAAATTAGTCTTATTAATGAAAAAATGGTCATAATGTGTGTTTGTTTATAAAAATTGTTTATATAATTAAAAATTATTGTCATTATGAAAAATGTCAGCAAGGAGTTTTTGGCAAAACATTTAGAGTTGATTCCGCAAAAAATGAAGCCTATTCATAAAAAAATACTGAAAATGTGCATTTGTTTATAAAAATTGTTTATATAATTACCAGTTTTTGTCACTATGAAAAATATAATAGCAAGGAGTCTCTGAAAAGACATTTCTAGTTCATTCCGCAAAAAAATGAAGCCTATTCATAAAAAAATGGTGAAAATGTGCATTTGTTTATAAAAATTGTTTATACAATTACCAGTGTTTGTCACTATGAAAAATACGATAGCAAGGAATCCAAAGAAAGACATTTCTAGTTTATTCCGGAAAAAATCAGGCCTATTCATTAAAAAATGATGAAAATGTGCATTTGTTCATAAGAATTGTTTATATAATTAACAGTTTTTGTAATTATGAGAAATATGGCAGTAAGGAGTCATTGGAAAAACATTTCTAGTTGATTCGGTGAACAAAATGAAGCCTATTCATGAAAGAATGGTTAAAATGTGCATTTGTTTATAAAAATTGTTTAAATAATTGGTAAGCAGCAGCTATTCTTTACTAATTGTAAGTGCACATTATTATCTGTCATGTTTCATACAAAATCTATGGATTTCAAACAGCTAATCATTGCGAATAACGAAAAAATGACTTGTGTTCAATAATTTGTTTATAACATTATAAATAATTTTTTTCTTACTCTAACCGATTGGACATTATTTTTACCGAGTCATTACATTGAATTATGACCTGTTTTAATAAATTCAAAAATCTTAAAAGAAATAGTATCACTAAAAGGATAGATAAAAAAAAATTTCAACTTTGTTGTTAAATAACAAATTTTTTTTAGCCAAAGTGAAATATTCGCAGTCACTTGTTATACCTGGAAGACACACGGTCATTTCTAAAAAAAAAAACCATGAAAAACTGTCAAGAATTATACTATCGGTCGATTTTTGTCCAAAAACGTGCTTTTTTCCACTGTCCAACCACATTTTGCATTTGTTTATAAATTTTGTTTATAATAATCATAAAATCTATTAGCTACTTATGTCTAATGATGTAATTATGATGGAATAGTAAATTCAAAGCCCTAACATAGAAAAAAAAACGAAGTTTTTGTTGGAAAAATCTCTGAATTATGCATTTGTTTGTATATAATAATCATTAAATTTATTGGCGAATAATGTTTAGTGTTGAAATAATCCTGGGTTAAAATTTTCATTATGACACATGGGTTAACCAATTAAAAGCGTCAACATTGAAAGAAAGAATTTTTTTGACGAAAAATGTCCGAATAATGCATTTGTTTATTCAATTTGTTTACAATAATGATAAAATTTATTGGCTAATAATGTTAAATGCTAAAATAATCTTAGGTTAACCAATTGATATTGTTAAAATTGAAAAAATGATATTTTAATTCGAAAAATGACCGAAGAATTAGGAATTTGTTTATGAAATTTGTTTCTGATATTAACAATAATTATTCGACTCAAGGTTTTTCCGTCATAATATTGCTTTAACGCAAATTTCTTGCAACATAATAAAAGAAGACATCAAAATAGGGATAATTTTTAAAAAAAACCACTTTAACAAATTAATTATTTATAAATTTTTTTTTAATGTAGCATGACAAATTATCTTCAACTATCGTCGCTCTATTAAATACAGGCGTGTGTAAAAATTTTCACATTATTTCAAAGAAGCTAGGAGCTCGAATTGGCAAAATTGTCCTGTTTTGCGTTATATATTTTTATTTAAAAGAATAAAAAACCTTTTGTAACAATTGAGCCACTCAATTCTTTTAAAAATTTTATCTCATCGTTTTTGATATAATGTCATCCAAATAGATAAAGAATTATAGGCTAAATTTTGTATTGCTAAACCTTTTTAGGGGGAAGAAATAATTGTTTGCTTTTTGAAATCATGGACAATACGTTTCGAAGAAATTAAGACCTAAAATGTAAGTTTTTATTTGGGGTATTAGAAACAAAGATTTCGGATGTAGATCAGATTACAGGATTACATATTACTGAAGACTACATATTGGATTATAAGGATTCCAAGTAATATGGAGGAAGATTACAAAAGATTATAGAAATTATTTAAAAAATTACTGCATTATATAAGGAATGAGAATAATTACAAACGGATTAACAGGGATTACAAAGCGAGATTACAGTAATTACATAAGGTCTTACAAAGAATTTAAAGATTACAAATATAAATACTGGGATTATATAAGTTTATAGGAATTATTATTAAGAAACCAGGGAATACAGAACGTTGTAGCAATTGCATAAGAAATTACAAGGATTTTGAGCATCAAGTAAAATTGTATTCTTGTATTCTTGTAGTCTTGTAATCTTGTAATATTTTAATCTTGTAATAGTGTAATCTTGTAATATTGTATTCTTGTAATCTGGTGAGTGCCCGATTCCAAGAATACGAGATTACAATAATACAATACTACAAGATTGCACTATTACAAGATTGCACTATTACAAGATTACAATACTCCTTATATTCTTGTGATCTTGTATTATCGAAATATTGTATTCTTGTGATCTTGTAATCTTGTGTGACTTTGTATTCTTGTAATCGTGTGCTATTGTATCCTTGTAATCTTGTAATATAAAAATATTATCATACTAGAAGCTTGTAATTCTTATAATCTTGTAATCTTGTAAACTTCTAATATTGTAACAATGTAATCTGGTATTCTTATATTGATGTATTCTTGTATTCTTGTAATATTGTAATTTTCTAATATTGGAATATTATAATATTGTAATATTGTAATATTATAATATTGTAATATTGTAATATTATAATATTGTAAACTTGCAATATTATAAGGCATTTCTTGAGATTATAGGGATTACATAGGATTTCAAGAATTACACAAAAGATTGCAGGGATTTTACTAGGGATTACAATAAGTACCTACAGAATTACAAGAATTACTGGGATTACAGGGGTTACAGGGTTTACACTGATTACATAATATTCGAGGGATTGCGTAAGGCATTACAGGGATAACAAGGTATTTAATTACAAACGGTTTAATATGGATTACAAATCAGGATTACAGGAGTTATACAAAGTCTTAAAAAGAATTTAAAGATCATATAAATTACTGGGATTATATAAGATCACAGGAATGATAGAAAAGATTACAAGGATTTAAAAAAGTATTACGAGAATTGCATAAGAATACATCAAGATCAGAAGAGAGATTGCAGAATTTTGCAAGGAAACACAAGGAACTAAAAATATTACAGGGGTTTTAGGGGAATTTTTCGGGATTATAGGGATCACACGAGGGACTAAAAATATTATAGGGCATTTCATGAATTACAGAATTTAGGATAAAACCCAATACACAACGTTACAGCAATCGCATAAGAGATTACAAGGATTATGTGGATAAATCAATATTGTATTCCTGTGACCATGTAATATTGTAATATTGTATTCTTGTATTTCTGTATTCTTGTATTTCTGTTACCTTATAATATTGTCAGCGTGTAATGTTTTAATGTTGTAATACTGTATTTTTGCATTCTTGTAACATTGTAATCTTGTAATCTTGTGGCATTGTAATCTTGTAATATTATTATATTGTAATCTTGTAATCCCGTTACATTGTGGTCTTGTAATCTTGTTAGACTGTGATCTTGTAATCTCGTTACATTGTAATCTTGTTACATTGTAATCTTGTAATATTATTACATTGTTATCTTCGATTCTTGTTACATTGTAATCCTGTAATTTTGTTACACTGTAGTCTTGAAACGTTGTAACATTGTAATACTTTAAAGTTGTAATCTTGTAACATTGTAATACTTTCAAATTGTAATCTTGTAACATTGTAACACTTTACCATTATAATCTGGTAACATTGTAATATTATAAGCTTGCAATATTTAAAGGAATTACATGCATTTCTTGAAATTATAGGGATTAAATAGGATTACAGGAATTACACAAAATATTACAGGGATTTTACAAGGGATTACGAGAATCACACAGGGAAGTATAAGAATTGCAGAAATTATACAAGTGTATTAAAGAATTTTAGGCATTTTACAAAAATTACACAAAAGATTACATTTATGTTATAAGGGATTACAACAATTACCCCTGGGATTACCAGTATTACTGGGATTACAGAAATTACAGGGATTACAGGAATTATAGAGATTACTGGGATTACTGGAATTAAAGAAATTACAAGGATTACAGGAATTACAGGGATTACAGAATATTTAAGGAATTAAAAAATATTTAAGGGATTACAGAATATTTAAGGGACTACACAATGTTACAAAAAGTATACAAGGAAATACAACAATTACAAGGATAGAGCAAATTCGTGTAATCCCTAAAAATTCTTGTAATCCCCAATAAATACATTAATTACAAGGATAGGTATTTCTTGAGATTAAAAGGCTTACATTATTACACAGAATTACAGGAATAACAGCAAGGATTACAGAGATTGTGCAAGGGATTAAAAAAATTATATACGGAAATACGGCGATTAAGTAAGATACCTATTATCCCTTTTGAAAGGGATTACAGGAATTACAGAGCAAAAACAATATTATAGGAATTATATATTACACAAAGGATTACAACGATCTCATGGTTAAATCAAGGTATTACAAGAATTTCTTGAGAGACTATAGGGATTGAATAAGATTCCAAAAATTTTACAAAGGATTACAAAAATTGTACAAAGGGGATTACAGGAGTTGCAGAATATGGTAGGGATTATTGATAACTTACGAGATTACAGGAATTTTTAGGGGTCTCAAAAGATTACTAGTTTTTAGGAATTACAAGAATATCTAGAGATTACAAGCATTTCTAGGAATTACAAGAATTTCTAGGGATTGCAAAATTTTTTTGGGGATTACAAGAATTTTTAGGGATTACATGGATTGTTTTTTTAGAGATTTCAAGAATTTTCATGGTTACAAGACTTTTTAAGAATTGCAAGAATTGTTAGGGATTACAAGCATTTTTAGGGATCACACGAATTGTTATGGATTACAAGAATTTTTAGGGATTATACGAATTTTTAGATATTGCAAGAACTTTTAGAGATTGCAAGAATTTTTAGAGATTGCAAGAATTTTTAGTGATTACAATCATTTCTCGGGATTACAAAAAATTGTAAGGATTACAAGAATTTCTTTGTATTTCAGAAGATTTCAGGGATTACAGCGCTTCTTTAGAATTTCTTGGGATTACAGGCATTACACAAGACTCTAAGGATTACAGAATTTTACAGGAATTACACAGCATTACATGGATTGAAGGGAATCATACTGATCAGAAAGAGGATTACAGGAGTTGCAGAATATGGTAGGAATTACTGATAACTTACGAGACTACAGGAATTTCTCAGCATCTGAAAAGATTACAGGTATTATAGAAATTCCTTGTGATTTCTTGGTTTTACAAGAATTTCTATAGGTTACAAGAATTTCTAGGGACTACAAGGATTTTTGGATATTATAAGAATTTCTAGGGATTACAAGAATTTCTAGAGATTACAAGAATTTTCAGGGATTAAAAGAATGTCTAGGGATTACAGGAATTTCTAGGTATTATAGGAATTTCAAGGGATTACAAGAATTTCTAAGGATTACAAGAATTTCTTGGAATTTCAGAAGATTTTAAGGATTACAGCGATTCTTTAGAATTTCTTGGGTTTACAGTCATTACACAAGATTCCATAGATTACAGAATATTACAGGGATTACAAAAGATTGTGGAGATTAAAGAAGATTACATTGATCACAAAAAGGATGACAGGAATTGCGGAATATTCCAGGAATTACTGATAATTCATGCGATTACCAGCATTTCTCGAAATTTCAGAAGATTACAGAAGATTACAAAAGGATTAGGATTACAGGATTACAGGATCATACAAGGGATGACAAAGATTACACGAATAAAGCAAAGGATTACAGTCATTTATTGAGATTATGGGGATTACATAAGATTACACGAATTACATAAAGAGTTGCAGAAATTATTACAAAATTCAAAAGTTACACATGGGGTTACATCGATTATAGGGATTAAAGAAGATTACATTGATCACAAAAGGGATTACAAAATTGCAGAATGAAAATGATATTATTTTTTTATTTTCTTCCACTAAACTCCCTCTTTTATTAAAATTCAAAAAGTACAAGTGTTTTAAAGTTTCTTTGAGATCATAAATAAAATATTTTTCTAAAGTCCCAGAAAATTTGATTAAAAAAATAAGAAATTAAAATTTCTTATTTTATTAGACTATGACTAATCAATATACAAATGTATATGCAATCACATTTTCTTTAATTTTTCATTGTCAATTTCAACTCTCACTTTTGGAAGTGAATCGATTATAGAACGATTCGATTGGTGTCAGAGATAATAAAATCATGAGTAATTAAATCCTCCCTCTGGTCCATCTGGTCTCTTTCCAAAATATAACCAGATGCTTCTTACCTTATCATGGACATTGTCTCATTTATTACTAAAAGTATCACTGATTAATCCACGTTCTTTAATCAAAAATAAAATTCAAAAAATAAAGGAGATAATTTTATTAATGCAGAAATTTCAACTGAACCTAATTTAAATAACAAAACTTATCTGACAGAAAACAGCTAATTGTTTTGTAAACACTCAATTCTTAATATTAATTTCAAATTTAGAATTATTTGCTAAAACTTTAATTCTGTTATTGTCCACTTAGTAGGCAATGAAAATGATTTATTATTCATTGTAAATTACTATAAATCGTAAGTAGAAAAAAATGTATTTTTGTATTTATTACATTTTACTATTTATTATTACAATTATTACAATCTATTTATTAGACTTTGAAAATTTTTAAATAATGTTTGTTTCATTTGTAAACTTTAACTGTTTTTTTTTGTTTTCAACAATAATATTTTGTAAAAAATTATTCTAAAAATATAGAAAAACCAATTTCTCTAATTCAGGTTCAACATTTCAACATTTTCAAATGTGTCAAGCTTTTTCCTAAAATAAATTTTTATATACATAGGTATTATTATCCTCGAAAAATGACTGTTGAAGTTTCCTAATTGGGAAAATATTCCAGAAAACCGGAATCTGAAAGTGGTTTATTAATGCGAACAGGTTGAAAGAATCGAGGGTGATTCCCAGGGGATAATTTCACTGATGCTGTTTTTGTGCAGAGCTCTTTGTCACGTGCTCCTGTTTTGACGTTTCCACCACAGATTCTACCCTAAAGAAAAATATGTCTCGGTTACACGCAGAGAGACACATTATGCAACCCTTATTTAAAAATAGAATAACTATTTATTTTCATTCGAAATTTTGACTTTTTGAATATTTTTCAATAATGACAGGATTTTAAGAATCCCCTCCAGATTTCTCAATGAATATATTAATTATGTATTAATTATATGGATATTAATTAAAAAGATTACAGGTATTAATTATATATATGTTAATTATGGATGGATGGATTATTATAGATTTATATGGATGTTAATTGTATCGATAATTCTTCAAACGACATTTTTAGTTTTACGACTTTGCCCATCTGTTTGGAGTCTCAATTTTATTAGAACCATGTTATCAGATTTTCAGAAGCTGATTCAGATCTTTACGAAGATTCATCCAGCTTCCGAAAAACTGAACTTAATTTAATTATAAATTTTCCTAATTTTATTGGAATTTAGTAGATTTCTTTGCAGAATATAATGAGCCGTTCTTTTTTATACAATATAGTTTAATTATAATTAATTAATTAATTAATTAAAACAATACATTTCAAATTATTTGGTTATTATTTATTTTAGAAATATATTTTTAAAATTATTATAAAATTATTTTTCTATTTTATATATTCATATTTTTTATATTTATTTTATATTTAGTTTTTTATTATATTTTTAATAATTTTTACTTAATTAATTGATTGATTTATTAAAACAGTATTTATACCTCTAGGAACTTTTATCTATATATATTTTATATTTATTTATAAAAGTGTCTGCTCCGGAATTATAGAAATCAAGGAATAACTATAGCTCATTATATTGCAGATTTCGCCAATTTCCTAGGTCATTTCACCAACTCGCGACTTTGAGCATCTCCAATCCGATGAAATAAACAGATTTATTCAGTTTTATTGTACAAGTCTCTGAAGAAATCGGGAATAAATCTCCACCACCATCAACTTTGATAAACAATTAACTGGGGAATGAAATATCTTTGAAAAAAGAAACAAATATGGCGCCTGGTTGAATCGAATGTATTAATTTTCAAAGCTATTTAATAACCTAGTTAAGTTTAGGTAGTAGTTGATGTTGCAGTCGATTTGTTCACTTTTCCTCTGAAATTTAAGCAAAGAAAGATGATAAAATCCTTTTATTTCAGGATATTGGAGAAGTTCAAAGTTGCGAGGTGGTGCAACACTTCATCCCCTTGCGAATTTAAACTCCTCTATTTTTCTGAAATAAAAACATTTTGTCAACTTCTTTAGCTTAAAGTTCAAAGAAAAAGTGAAAAAATCTAGTCCACTATTCGCTTTAACCAACAATGAACTAGGTAATTAATTTCCTTGAAAGCAAAACACTACGATCAGCCAGGCACCATATTTGTTCCTCCTCAACTTTTAAACGACTATAAAAATAAAGTCGATTAAGTCGCCATTCCCACTATTATTATCACGTTCTGGTGGAGAAACGTACTCTGCTGGAAGGATTATGGTGGCGTTTTAATTACCTAGTTAATTTTGGGTGTCAGTTGATGCTGCAGTCGATTTGTTCACTTTTCCTCTGGAGTTTAAGCAAAGAAAGATGATAAAATGGTTTTATTTCAGGATATTGGAGAAATTCAAAAGTGTGAGGTGGTACAACACTTCATCACCTCGCGACTTTGAACTCCTCTATTTTTCTGAAATAAAGACGCTATTTTTATCACGTTCTGGTGGAGAAGCGTACTCTGCTGGAAGGAATATGGTGGCTTTTTAATTACGTAGTAAATTTTAGGTATCAGTTGATGTTGCAGTCGATTTGTTCACTTTTCCTCTAGAATCTAAGCAAAGAAACGTAATAAAATCGCTTTATTGGAGTATATTGGAGAAGTTCAAAGTTGCGAGATGGTACAACACTTCATCACCTCGCGACTTTCAACTCCTCTATTTTTCTGAAATAAAAACATTTTGTCAACTTCTTTAGCTTAAAGTGCAAAGAAACAGTGAACAAATCATGTCCACTATTCGCTTTAACCAACAATCAAGTAGGTGATTAATTACCTTGAAAAAGTAAAACTCTAGGATCATCCAGGCGCCATATTTGTTTCTCCTCAACTTTTAAACGATTATAAAAATAAAGTCGATAAGTCGCCATCCCCACTATTTTTATCACGCTCTGGTGGAGAAGCGTGCTCTGCCGGAAGGATTTTTTGAGACAGGCGCCGGACGATAATATCATAGAGACGCCGGCGCTTCTCTTTTCGATTATCTGTCTATTAAGTAATAATCGTGATAACCCTAAGTGGAGAGAGGAGAAAAGTGAAAAGGAGAAAATGTGGCCTTCTGGCAAAAGGCTTCTATCTTTCGGCGTGACAAAGGGGCGCTGAGGCGGGAGCATGTAGGGGTGGGGTTAGAATTAAGGGGGATTGAAAGTGAATGAGGTTAACTTGACGTTGCTGTGTGCGGTTTGCGGGTGCGACGCAATCCAGAACACCTCTAATCAGTTTAGTCGCTCACCACTTATGGGAAAGCTCCGAAACACTCGGTAAGAGACGCGGAAAGGTCGTGGATGATTCTCAAAGGCAGGAATCATTTATCTTCCATACGGGTCAATTAAAAACCAGGATGGTACCTCCAATTTCTCGCCATTTTGTAACTTAACCCCAAAGTTTTCATTCTGTCTTTGGAGGAATTTTACAAGAAGGAAAAATTTTACAAACAATCACACCTTCAAGAAAGTTTAAATTTATCGAATAATTTATGATTATTTATTAGTATCATTAACAAGTATTAATTGTAATTGTTAGAGATTTTTAAAAAATATCAATGTACCCAAAATTTTAAGGGTTAACATTTATTTAATATTTATTAGTAGTAGTTTATTTGTCTTAGAACCTATAGGTCCATACAAAGGAGTTACACAAAGTTAATACAAAATTTTTATCTATAATCTCTTCGTTCAATTTAATATTTATTATAAATTATTACTATTGTAGAAAATTTCGGAACTATAAGATACTTATAATCTTAGGGAGAACAGACCCTGAACATCAAAGAGGGAAATTAGACGTCATAAGTGCTACTTCATTTGGTCGGCGTTTCCTTTTGATAAATCACATTTCTGAGGTCTTTCCCTCAAGAGTTAGCAACAAGCACTAGACTAATCGCTTTCATCGTCGCTGTGAAGAAAGAAATGTGGAAAAAAGGAATATAAAAAAACTTAATGCATGTTTCAAGCGATTGTATACATTTTCGAAACATACTAATTTTTCAGGGTTTATCGACGATAAGAGGAGGCGGAATGCAATTTAAAATAAAAAGATTTGTACTAATTTCTTTTTGTGTATGATTACTGATTACAGTTTCTTATCGAGTGGTTTTTCACTTGAAATTGTAACATACACAATATTGTACATGATTACAAGATAACAATTACAATTATAAGATTACAATGTTAAAGTAATATTACAAGATTACAAGATTAGATGGTTGAAAGAGTAAAATATTACAATGTTAAAATTTACTATATTAAAAAGTGACCATATTACAATATTACGTACTTTATATTTTCTTATATACAATGTTATAATTAAAACAATTATAACAATGTTATAATATTACAACATTAGAACAATGTTATAATATTACAACATTAGAACATTATAGCATTACAATATCACAATATTACCATACTGCAATATGAAATATTACAATATTACATGATTATAGAAATATGAAAAAACAATATTAAAATTTTACAGTGTTACAATATTAAAAGAGTACAATAGAACAATTTTACAACATTAAAACATTATAACATTACTATATTACCATATTACAATATGACAATATTACCATATTTCAATGTAAAAATATTACAAAATTGCTGTATTACAAGTATAGGAGAATACAATTTTTTATATTAATAGTATAATTGCAATCTTGCATTCTTGTAATAAGGGGCATTTCCCGTTGATTTCTAAATATATAGGTATATAAATAAATACAAGAGTGCAATATAACTAGCTTACAATATTACTATATTACATTACAATATTACAATCATATAATATTATAAAATATCACAATATTACGATTCTATAATATGAAAATATTATCATGTTACAATATTACAGTATTACCATACTTCAATGTAACAATATTAAAATATTAGATGATTATAAAAATATAAAAATAAAATATTAAAATGTTACAGTGTTTCAATGTTACAAGAGTACAATATTTCAATATTAAAACATTAAAACTTTATAACATTACAATATTACATTATTGCCATATTACCATACTTCAATATAACAATATTGAAATATTACATGATTATAAGAATATAAGAAAACAAGATCATAAAAATACATATTACCATATTACAATATGACATAATTACCATATTATAATATTACAAAATTACACTATTATTAAAATATAAGAATACAAGATCATAAAAATACAATACTAGAATGTAAAAATATTACAAAATTGCTGTATTACAAGTAGACAAGAATAAAATATTAATATTACTATATTAATAGCATAATTGCAATCTTGTATTCTTGTAAAAAATGGAATTTCCCGTCGATTTCTAAATAAAGAAGAAAATAAATAAATACAAGGATGCAATATAACTAACTTACAATATTACTATATTACAACATTACAACAATATAACATTATTTAATATCTCAATATTACGATGCTATAATATGACAATATTACCGCATTACAATATTACAATATTACCATACTTCAATGTAACAATATTACAATTATAATGATTATAAGAATATAAAAATACAATATTAAAAATACTCATTTTTAAATGAATAAATAAATAAAATTTTACAGTGGTACTATATTAAAAACGTACAATGTTAGAATATTACAAGAGTACAATGTTATAGTATTCCAACATAACAACATTATGCTATTACAATATTACAATAATACTATATTATAATATGAAAATATTACAATATTACATGATTATAGGAATATAAAAATAAAATATTAAAATATTACAGTGTTACAACATCACAAGAGTACAATAGTACAATTTTATAACTTTGAAACATTATAACATTACAATATTACAACTTTACCGTATTACAATATGACAATATTACCATATTTCAATGTAACAATATTAAAATATTACATACATTATTATAAGAATGTAAGAATACAAGTTTATAAAAATACAATATTGCAATTTTACAACATTAAAACATTATGGCATTACAATATTACAATATTACCATATTACAATATTACAGTATTACCATACTTCAATGTAACAATATTACAATTTTAGATAATTATAAAAATATAAAAATACAATGTTAAAATGTTACAGTGTTACAATATTTCAAAAGTACAATATTTCAATATTAAAGCATTAAAACTTTATAATATTACAATATTACAATATTACCATACTGCAATATAACAATGTTAAAATATTACATGATTATAAGAATATAAGAATTAAAATCCTAAAAATACAATACTAGAATGTAAAAATATTACAAAATTGCTGTATTACAAGTATAGAGGAATACAATTTACATTAATACAATTTATATTAATTTATATAGGAATACAATTTATATAATTTATATAATTTATATAGGAATACAATTTATATTAATAGTATAATTGTAATCTTGTATTCTTGTAATAAAGGGCATTTCTCGTTGAATTTTAAATAAATAAGTAAATAAATAAATACAAGGATGCAATAATACAAACTCACAATATTACTATATTACAACATTACAACAATATAACATTATTCACTATCTCAATATTACGATACTATAATATGAAAATATTACCGCATTACAATATTACAGTATTACCATACTTCAATGTAACAATAATACAATTATAATGATTATCAGAATATAAAAATACACTATTGAAAATACTAATTTCCAAATAAATAAATAAAATTTTGCAGTGGTCAATATTAAAAGAGTGCAATATTACAATTTTACAACAATAAAACATTATCACATTACAATATTACAATATTACCATACTTCAATGTTACAATATTAAATTATTACATGCTTATAAGAATATAAGAATACAAGATCATAAAAATACAATATTACAATGTAGAAATATTACAAATTTGCTGTATTACAAGTATAGAAGAATACAATTTATTATATTAATAGTATAATTGTAATCTTGTATTTTTGAAAAAAATGGCATTTTCCGTTGATTTCTAAATAAATAGGTAAATAATTAAGTACAAGGATGCAATATAACTAGCTTACAATATTACTATATTACAACATTACAACAATATAGCGTTATTCAATATATCAATATTACGATATTATGATATGACAATATTACCGCATTGCAATATTACAGTATTTCCATAATTCCATGTTATAATATTACAATTATAATGATTATAAGAATATAAAAATACAATATTGAAAATACTAATTTTCAAATAAATAAATAAATAAAATGTTATTGTGGTACAATATTAAAAGAGTACAATGTTACAATATTACAAGAGTACAATGTTATAATATTAAAACATTAGAACATTATAACATTACAATATTACCATACTGCAATGTGAAATATTACAATATTACATGATTATAGGAATATAAAAAAACAATATATAAATTTTATAGTGTTAGAATATTACAAGTGTAGAATAGTACAATTTTACAACATTAAAACATTATAACATTACAATATTACCATATTACAATATGACAATATTACCATATGTCAATGTAACAATATTAAAATATTACATACACCATAATATGAATGTAAGAATGCAAGATCATAAAAATACAATATTACAATTTTACAACATTAAAACATTATGACATTACAATATAACAATATTACCATATTACAATATTACAGTATTACCATACTTCAATGTAACAATATTACAATTTCAGATGATTATAAAAATATAAGTATACAATATTAAAATGTTAGAGTGTTACAATATTTCAAAAGTACAATATTTCAATATTAAAGCATTAAAACTTTATAATATTACAATATTACAATATTACCATACTGCAATAGAACAATGTTAAAATATTACATGATTATAAGAACATAAGAATACAAGATTATAAAAATACAATACTAGAATGTAAAAATATTACAAAATTGCTGTATCACAAGTACAGAGGAATACAATTTACAATATTAATAGTATAATTGTAATCTAGTATTCTTGTAATAAAGGGCACTTCCCGTTAAATTTTAAATAAATAAGTAAATAAATAAATACAAGGATGCAATATTACAAGCTCACAATATTACTATATTACAACATTACAACAATATAACATTATTCAATATCTCAATATTACGATACTATAATATGACAATATTACTGCTTTACAATATTACAGTATTACCATACTTCAATGTAACAATATTACAATTATAATGATTATAAGAATATAAAAATACACTATTGAGAATACTAATTTTCAAATAGATAAGTAAATAAAATTTTACAGTGGTACAATATTAAACGAGTGCAATATTACAATTTTACAACATTAAAACATTATGACATTACAATATTACAATATCACCATTCTTCAATGTTACAATATTAAAATATTACATGTTTATAAGAATATAAGAATACAAGATCATAAAAATACAATATTATAATGTAGCAATATTACAAATTTGCTGTATTACAAGTATAGAAGAATACAATTTATTATATTAATATTATAATTGTAATCTTGTATTCTTGCAAAAAATGGCATTTCCCGTTGATTTCTAAATAAATAGGTAAATAAATAAGTACAAGGATGCAATATAACTAGCTTACAATATTACTATATTATAACATTACAACAATATAATATTATTCAATATCTCAATATTACGATGCTATAATACGACAATAATACCGCACTACAATATTACAATATTAACTTACTTCAATGTTACAATATGACAATTATAATGATTACAAGAATATAAAAATACAACATTGAAAATACTTATTTTCAAATGATTAAATATATAAATAAAATTTTACAGTGGTAAAATATTAAAAGAGTACAATGTTATAATATTACAAGAGTACAATGTTATAGTATTCCAACATAACAACATTATACTATTACAATATTACAATAATACCATATTACAATATGAAAATATTACAATATTACATGATTATAGGAATATAAAAATAAAATATTAAAATATTACAGTGTTACAACATCACAAAAGTACAATAGTACAATTTTACAACTTTAAAACATTAAAACAGAACAATATTGCAATTTTACCATATTACAATATGACAATATTACCATATTTCAATGTAACAATATTAAAATATTACATACGTGATTACAAGAATATAAGAATACAATATCATAAAAATACAATATTACAATGTTACAAGATTACACGATTGCTGTATTACAAGTATAGAAAAATACAATTTATTATATTAATAGTATAATTGTAATCTTGTGTTCTTGTAATAAGAGGCATTTCCCATTGATTTCTAAATATATAAGTAAATAAATAAATACAAGGATGCAATATAACTAGCTTACAATATTACTATATTACATTACAACATTACAACCATACAACATTATACAATATCACAATATTACGATTCTATAATATGACAATATTACCATGTCAATATTACAGTATTACCATACTTCAATGTAATAATATTAAAATTTTAGATGATTATAAAAATACAAAAATACAATATTAAAATGTTACAGTCTTACAATATTACAAGAGTACAATATTTCAATATTAAAACATTAAAACTTTATAACATTACGATATTACATTATTACCATATTACCATACTTCAATATAACAATAT
>JBAGKK010269588.1:0-41990 GCA_037177015.1 Euceroptres primus | reverse complement strand
TATATATATATATATGGTTATGATGGGGTTTTCTTTGAAGTGTCTGCGAAAAACTTCAAGTGATAATTAATAGTATAAAAAATCTCAGACATTTATTATATTTTTTTTACTCACATTTCTTGCTTCACTCTATGCTCTAAACTATAATACATATACCTTTAAATAATAAAGTTTATGTCATTGACATCAACTATAAGTTGCTTGGTGTAAAGGGAGATACGAGTATATCACACTCTAGCAAAAAGGTCCACGTGGTATATGGACGGACCCTAACCTCTTGAAAATTTTCAAAACAAAACCAAAACGTCCAAATTCTCGTAGATATTCCACTCACAAAAATATAAAATTATTTTGTTAAGCGTACATCCTCCCTCGCGAATTTGTCACGAATATTGGCAACACTTTTGTATACGTAGTTTATTCTTCTTACTCTTACTTCGTAATTCAAACAATTTAATGAAATAAAAAAAATAAAGAATTCAAGTTAAAAAAGTATTCAAGTATTCATAAAATTCATTCATAATATTCATAATATTCATAATATTCATAAAATTCATAAAAAAGTATTCAAAGAATTGGATGAATTCTAAAATATACAAATTAATACAAATAATTTAAAAGAATTCAAAAGAATTTAAGGAATTCAAATGAATTCAAGGAATTTCAAATGAATTGAAGGAATTCAAAAGGATTCAAGAAATTCAAAAGAATTCAAGCAATTCAAAGTAATTCAATAAATTCAAAAGAATTCAAGGAATTTAAAAGAATTCAGGGAATTCAAAGACTTCAAGGAATTCATGGACAAGTGTATACCTGAATTCAGTAGTGGTTAACCCCTCGGTGTTGAATCAAAGAAATTATTTTTGGTTCAAACAAATGGAAGTATACTGAATGAAGAAAAATTACTTCAGTCTGTGAAATATAAATTGAGAAATGTTAGTGATTTAAGGAAATTGGTGATTTGTAGAAAAAATGAAGATCATTGATATTAAGAAACATGATTTCCAATGAAGAAAAAATTACAATTGCTATATTAACATTGTACTGCTTCCCAGATTCTCTGTTTTCACGCCATTATCGTTTTATGGCGACCTCTGCTATAAAACTCCCCGCATACTACAACATATCCATTCTTGTATATTTTATTTACATTCCAACTTCATGTGTCTTTGTATTTCTTCGTTTCAAATATTTAGATGTTTTCCGGATGTTATGAATAAACAACCAAGAATATGGAAGTATCACGTGCAAAATTGCAATCTGAAACGCGACATGTACATCTGGATTTCATGAACAATAGGAGAAAAGCTAGATTCTATATCTAAATTCCAATAACGTTATAAGACAAATATCTTAATAACATAGATAATATATTCATAGAATTGTTGTTCGTCCCTCGGAGTATTAGGTACATTGGAATTGTGAACAACAAGAGAAAATTATAAAAGTTTTATAATTTACTTTATAATCATTATAATATATTCTAGTTTACCTTTTTATAGTTTTATATTTGTAATTTTCTTCATTATGAATGAACTTTTATTATTGTTATACAAGATAGTGGATCTATGGAAAATATAGTAACATCGTGGCTTAAAACAGAACAATGTATTTTGATCTCGGTTGAATCATTAAAACAGCTTTAATCTTTTAGTACAGTTGGAAAAACTAAGTTTTCTGGAGGATTCCTGGCGACAAGAGAAAATAGTTTAGCGCGTATAACGGTTCGTTGCTCATTCGTGGTTCCCACAATGGAATAAAAAATCTTCACCGCTTGCTGCCTTGTAAAAAATGCGAAATAAACGTTGACTCGATTCAGTATTTGAAAATTAAAACTTATGACTTTTTTATATTTTCTTATTTTCCACAATGTCCAACTTAAAAGAAAATTTGAGAAATTCGTTTTTCAAATTAAAAAAATATGTCAATATTTATTCACATTTTAATGACAAGGTTTCTCGTATAGTCAATATAGTTACTTTTTCTTTTAGAATTTAATTTTGAACCTCAAACTTTTACTGGTATCTTTTAAAGGTATCTATAGAATTTAAAGATTTCCAAGTATATCCGATAATATTCATCAAGAGGAAATTCTTTGAAAGGATTCTCCCTGATTACTTCTCTATAGTCATTTCAACATGCAGATCTGCATTTTGTTATTTAATTAGAAAAAGTTGGGAATCAGAGTCTCTTGAAGTAATTAATCAGCAACGTATTCACTAATTTCTTTGACATCATTTTCATAGGTGTCTTATTATTTCATTTTCAGGGTTGATCTTCTAGTCACTATTATTCATCTTCTTAATATATTATTGGGTATGATGTCCAAGAAGTTGACAATTTTAAGTATAAATTTAATTAATAATTTTCTTTCAAATGTGAGTAAAATATTTATAAATAAGTTATATCAAAGAAAATAACTGCATTGTCAACTGTATCAAATTTTGGAAAAGAAATCTGAGGTTACTTTAGCAAAAAATACTTGAATCGTAATTACTATTAATAATAATTATTGTTTTATTTTTTCCTTACATTTTAAAGAAAAATCAAAATATTAATTTAATTTTCATTATTAACGGCTTGTTTGGTTCTTTAGTAGATTCTCTACAATTCTATTTGATTGGCTCTTGTTAAAATGAAGTTAGTTAGGAATTATACCATTAGTCTATGAACAATTTTTTTTCACGAATTCAAATTTCTTTTTAATAAAAAGCTCCCAAATAAATAGAGTATTGTAGAGAATCTTTAGAAGAACAAAGTAAGCCGTTAATAATTAAAATGGAATCAAAGTTTCGATTTTTTTAACGAAAGAAAAAAAATCGAACTTCAAATAATTATTGTAAAGTAAACAATTACAAATTCAACCATTTAAAATGTTTTCATTATATTATAGTTTTGCATTTCTGTTATACGAAATAATAATAATAATTTATTGCATTTAAATACTATGAATTTGAATACCATTCATTCGGAGCATTTCATGAATTTCAAGCATTACTACTAACATGAAAAGATTGAATTAATTACGATTCGCTAATCCTCTAAAATCGTGTAGCCGATTCCTCAGGAGTCCCGACATTCAAAGAGGTTCTGCCTATTTAGGAAAACTGAATTTGCAGCCTTCTGGCTTTAAATCTTCAATGTTGGTATTTAGTATATATCCAACAGCATTTCTTTCCCGTCTTTTGCTGAGCACTTTTTCGATCTTTCTACTACGGCAACCGCCAGGATTCCTCTATGGTCGACCTACTTCGATCAGCGATGCGTCTAACAGGTATTCACCCCAACCAAGAACGGTTCGTCGACACGTGCTTTCTCCACTTTCCTTTTAGAATGTTCAGCATATTTTTCTTATTTTTTCATTTCTTTTTACCAAGAAAAGTGTGTATGTGCACGCATACAGTAGCCAGCATCGTTTTTTATTTGTTCCCCTAGCAGAATCTTCTTTTTTTCATATTGGTATTTTCTTTTATCTAAAATATTTTACTTCCATATTTTTATTGATTTGTATAAATGACAAACCTATTTCTCACAGAAAAGGTGCATTATTATTTGCGCATTATTATTGGTGCATTATTATAAAACCTTCACAAATAAACTTTGCCCAAAAAAATTCTATAGGGTAAACATGTAAGCTGTTTCTAAGCGATACTAAGTTTATTATAGGGCATATTTATAGAAGACGATTATCGTAAGCTTCATGAATACACTATAATCTGACCAATCTCTATATGATACGTGCAGCTATTTGAAGTTATCTCATCTTCTCTTCGGAGGCTTTTCACCAACATTTTCAAGATTAGCTTTTAAAGGATCGATATCAAGTACGTTAATGTCGATTCTCGAGATGCTTATTATCCTTCGTTATCATCCTCGCAATTTTTTATGTCCGCGAACGTGCGCTTTTACAATATCTAATGACGCTCGCCATCTGAATATCAATACCTTTATGGTTTTTAAACTAGAGAAGTTCATAGGAAGTTCACTTTGCAAACACGTGGAATAAAGACTGATGACAAAGTTTCTTACAGAAACACCCGGAAAGTTCGCTGAAAAATAACTCGTTTGCGAATATTCAATTTCAAAGTTTTTCCGAAACTACAGTATATTCCGAAGTAAATACAGTATAGTTTGAAAGAACTTTTTGTGGTAACAACAAGAAACTAGGGTTAAAGAAGTAGTAAAATTTAAATAACTTCATTTTTAATTTCTAATTCAATTGATATTATTAAATCTGAAAGAGCTTTTAATCTGGAAATTTTCATATCTTTTTCACAGTTTTAAAGTTAAAGTTTTTGATTCAAAATTTCTGTAAACTATACAAGCTGCTTATAGAGGAAGTACATATTAAGAAGAACAAGAATGATGAAAAAACGTTTGTAATTTTAAATCTTGTTGGCTCACTTATATAAAACATTTTGGAAATTTAAAATACTTATTTACTAACTAAAATAGAGTGGTACAGATTAAACTTGTTTACAGATTTAAAGAGGATACTCAGAGTAATTTTTAAACATATTTATACATATATATTTAAATATGTAATATATTAAGATATTAAATATATTGTACAAATCGACGCCTCCACTGCAAAGGGCTCCAAGTTCTTTTCGCTCCGTATACAGCTCTAACTCCTATGCTTATACACAGGACTTGGCGCAATATACGGGGCGAAAAGAACTTGGAACCCTCTGCAATGGATGCGTCGAAATATATTCTGAATAAATAGATTAACCAACAGTTTTCAGCAAAAAGAAATTTATTTAAAAGGATTGAAAAGAATTCAGAGAGAATTTTCTGAATCCCTCCAGGCAGCAAACGCGAATTGGTGCTCAACGCCAATTCTTCGCAATTTGACAGAACGGAATTGGAATTCTTAATCTCTATTCGTGAGAATTCGAAGCATGAGCCGAACTCTGTCAATTCTTTTGAATCCGTGAGCTCGAATTCATCTGAGTGACTGTTTATTTCACTTTAATTCTGTTTAACCAAGTACAATTTGAATTCTTTTTAATTCTGACATAAGAAATGGAATAAATTCGAGTCTATTACATGCAATCCGAAGGAGGACTGAATTCTTTTGAAATCGGCTGAGCAAAATTAACTTTAATTCGAGTGTATTCAAATCTATTCCTATAATTTCGTTACAGAATTTCACTTCGAAAAAGTTAATTTTTAAAAATTGTAGTTTGCTAATACTTAGAAACGTTTTTAATATAAATTTGACGAAAGTAGAACTTAATACAAGTACCAAAAATTTGCAAAGTCCAAGCCCCAACACGTAAGTTTAGACCATCGCACGATGAAATAGGGAAAGGACGCAAAGTCATGGTGTCCTTCTTTATCGCAGCGCTGTGTCTCTTTCTTGCTTCATTGCTGTTTTCGCGGCACTGTCAGTCACATTTCGGAACTTTAACTTAATCGACTTCATCAGGTCATTATGCTCGTCTGCTCACCGAATATAAGATACGTTTTGCAGAGCATATAAAGAAATCACAGCCAATTATTATTAGAATAAATTTTTTATATTCTAATTTTCACTGGATGCGAATTCGAACCTCCCTTTCCTAATCCTTTTCAATTCTTTTCAATTCGTATCGACCAAGCGAATTGGTCGCGTGCGATCTGAATTTGTGCCAATTCTATTGAATTCTAATCCTCGGATCGCATAACGGCATTCAAACGAATTCAGAATGTCTATTCTTGTTAATTCTTTTGAATAAATTTTTTTCTGCTGGGTTTATAACAAGATGTCAAAGTGAAAGTAAAATAGAAAAATAGAAAAGTGGTTTCTATATATGTATAAGAGAATCAAGAGTTTGATTCCCAAGTTGCAAAGACATTAAGAGGATGAAAAAAAATTCTCCCAAGTACCTAGATAAAAAAATTACTCATAAAATAGTAGAAACTTTCAGAGAATGTGGCAAATAAACTTCGCGGGAGGAGTACAACTTTTAAAGATTGTTTCGAAGATTCCTATAATCAGACTCTATAGAATTCCCTAGGAATTCTTTGCTATACGTTTTTAGATTTACTCACTTACTTAATTTCTCTTCTTTCATTGTTTAAAAAGCACTTATGGCTTTTGTCTGTGAATCCAGATCTTCAAGAGCAGTTCACCGTGATTAAATGCACAATGCACATTTACTTCCTAAATTTCAATTCGTAATGTAATTCAAGTTTTAAACAAGCATGAGCACAGTTTTAAGAAAATCCATATTGAAGTTACTTTAAAATAAATTATTAATTGTACTCTATTTACGAACTGCATATCAAAGATTTCTGTGAAGAAAGATCGTCTTGCACTCTGCTGGGAAGAAGATATTTCTTTAGAGAAATTTAAACCTTAATAACTGAATGTTAATTGATATTTATGGAAGTTTGTAATATAACATTACAGGAACTTTACAAATATGCATGCTTCTTGACTATTTAAGTTATAAAATGAACGAAGTAATTATATGCATAAGAACTAAATATTCACGTTTTCGTGTGAATTCGGTGTAGCTCGTGCATGTTTAATTAGTCTTGAGACATCTCAGCAGTTTCGTGAAAGTTCATTATAACTTTTTGTATTATAGAGAGTATGAAATTTGATGAAATTATAATTTTTTAAAGTTTTATAATTATTTAAACAGACCTCTATTATATTATAAAATTATTAAAATTATGTTACTTACACACACACACACACACACACACATATATATATATATATATATATTTCAATTTTTTAATTATTATTTTAATAATATATTATTATTATTTTTAGCTTCAACCATTTGAAATAAATGATTGCACCAAGCTTGAAAAATGTACTTACATAAAAAGAAATATTTCTATATCCTTTTAACGAGACGACTAGCACTTCTGGCAGAATTCTTGTAACAAATTTTTCGAGAAAAGCCAAGAACCCTTCTGCGTTGACGGGCAGGAATCGAATTCGCACCGTCCATAGTTGGCTCGTTCAGAATACCGTCAAAGGGAAAAATTTTCAAAGTGTCGAAATTCCCCTTGGGTTGTGAACATTTCATACAAGTAGGAATTCTTTCAGACATTCCTTTTACAGTCACTATCGTTCAAATGCTAAGAAAAGTCTTCCCCTCTTTGGCAATTCATCACCAATTACTTTTTTGTTAGTTCGGCTAAAAAACTTTACACCTGGCTGAAGGACACGAGTAAATGCGTTCTCGGGTTACTTTTTACGAGTGCAAATAAAATCTTTCGGTTCACAAAGGTGCGGTCAAAAAAGTTGGATTTTTAGAGGGTCCTCAAACCACAGTTTTATGGATTCACTAAAGGTGTTTTTTTAATGGTCAGCCTGTAGTAAAAATTTAGAGAGGAAGAATTACAAATATATGTTTCCAGTTCAAAAATATTTTAAATTGTATAGTTTATTGGTAGGTACTTCTTGAAATAAATCAATATACGTCTGTTTCGGGAAATCATACTATCTAATGTAAAATCAACGAAAATAATTTTTAAAGAGTAAGATACACCTAATAAGAGAAAAATTATTTTCAAGTTGAAAAATTTTTGTTTAAACTCTTTTTCTTGATTCAATTTGAAGATTTGTTTATATTAAAAAAAAATTTGTTTGGACAAAAAAAGTTTGTTTCCCTCAAATAATATTTGTTTAAAAAATGTTTTTTTAACCCCAGAACAATGCAATTATTTTTTTATTTAAAAAAATTTATTTAAATGTAAAAAAATTTTTTGTGAGTGTAGCTTTATTTATAAATTACGAAGATTTGCTTTAAAATTGTGAACTATTACATTTATCAGAGACGTTTAGCTCCGCGTCTGACAAAAACGTTCCATTTCTACTTGAAAAGGGATCGACTTCTCGGTAGAAAAGGCAATTTAACGTTACATTTTATACATTACACTCTCTTGGGTTAGATTAAATAAACAGCAATACTTTTAACGATTTGAAAAGTGTTGTTTTTAAAAATCTTATAATCCAAAATTCTCAACTTTTGTTTTTCGTTATTAATAATTAATTTATAAAAATAATAAATAGATATTGTTGGTAAATTGGCTTTAAATAAATAATTTTTTCTTCTCGTCAAAATATTACCAAAGTCCAATTTTTTATATTACATTTATATACAAAAACATATATCCAAATTTCATTATTCTTCGGTTATTATTAATCATATTGTTAGGTCAATGAATTAAAAGTTTATATTTGCATCTTAATTTCATCCAGTATTTATATTATAGCAACGAAAGTTTTTTCACAAAAGTGTTTCCAAGTGGAAAAATTATGCCTAATGAACTATGGGTAGTCACTATGCAAAAAATTATGCATAAATTATGCATAAAATGTTGCAAACAAATGCCAACTAGTTTTCAACTGTTTCCAACATTTTGATACCTTCAGATTTATTGAATATGCATAATTTATGCATAATTTTTGGCATAGTAACTGTCCATAGTTCATTATGCATAGATTATGCATAATTTTTCCACCTGGGTTCAAAAGGGGGAAAAATGTTTTCTGTCTCATTATTACATCTCTCAATGATGGTATATTGATTTTTCTCATTTTTGGACCCTAAAGCCAATTTTCCAATAACATCTATTTACAGTAAAACCTCTCGATAGTCCAAACATGGGGGATACTATAAACAGGCGGAATTATACTATTGCAAGGTTCATCTATTGACCAATAGGAAAACAGTTTTATGCATTTGGGTAAATATACACGTACTTGAGATCAGTGACTCGCAAAAATAAGCATTTCAAAACTAATGTAAATAAAAGAAGTTGACATTGTAATGAGCAAAATAATTAATAGTAGATCTCAAACACATGCAATGTAAAATAATTTTACGACTGAGGTGTGTTCAGTATTATAAAATAATTTAAAAACTTGCCGAGCAGAATAAAAACATAACCTCGCGAAGCACAAAAATTTTCTATTTGACATCAATGCTGATTAAAAAATGTAGTATCCACGATAAAATCACCGAAGGTTAAGGTTGAGGTTAAATTTCGAAAACTTAACCTCAAAATTTTCTTCTTGAGAAGTGCAAAATACGTATTAATATTATTTGAGAATCAATGCTTTTAATTACACTTTAATTGAGGGCTTCTTCAACATGTAATTTATTAATATCAATAATAAATTGAACTAGACTAGAGAAATTACATTAATTATAAATAATTTAATAATATTAACCTGGATATAAATATTAATTTTTCATTTCTAATTGTAAAACCCAAAAATCTTACATTGAAAACACATAAGCAAACGATAAGATTTAGCTTCTACACGTTGCCTTCAAGATCTTATTATGCAAGCCGTGATAATATTTTCAGTGATAAAGGCTTATTGCCGATCTGTTAAGAATCAAATATCAAATTTCTTCTCCAATCTTAATGTTGAAAATTGCGGGAAATCTGGGCTTCGCGCTACAAGTGTCGGTTAAATGTAACGCGCCTCAATGCACTAGATCTCATGCGTGTTAATGGAAATCCGGATCAATGCATTTGGAAAGGAGCCATCGGGCAAACATGGCGAAGGATGCTGAGACCGAGGCCAGATTCTTTGGCTAAAGAACTCGGGAACGAAAGTCGGCGAATCTGATTTCACTGATTCATTAAACAATTGTACATACGTGGGTATGTGTAGGTATATCTGGGTAACCGTATCGCCAAGTGTGGCCGGTTGCCCCTATCGTCAGGCATTTAGCCCCGGATGGTTGCTATAGCAACAGGCACCCCCGAAAATTCTCTCGCTCTCAATGTTACCGCGCTCAGGAGCAACGGAGAGGAAGGCAAAAGGTCGAAACGAAGGGTAAGAGATAAAGGGATGAAAGGAAAACCCCAAAAGAAGAGAGAAAGAAATTCTCTCTTTCTTTCTCTTTCTTCCGCTGTTCGTCAAACTGGAACTTATGCCTGACTCCTTCTCCCCTGTTTCCCTCTTATCTTGTACCTTTTTCTCATTTTTCTCCAACCCTTATATACCTTTTTCTCTTTTCTTATTTGTCCCCTTCCCTTATCTCTTTACGTTGAAACTGGAGCTTATATTCGTAGTCAAGCGGATTTGATCTTTACCCTCTGCACGTCCTCTATACGTTCCTGTAACTCAGGAGAAGTAAAAGTTCTGAGAGTCCTTTTTGGGTTATAACCCCAAGTTAACACTCATAAAGCATTACTCGTTAGAGGTTAACGTGGTCGCATACGCCAGAGAAGTGGCGCGACGTTTCCGTAGAAAGATTTACGAGATGTCTCTTGGAGAATTTTCAAGCACGTCAAAAGACTGCCTTGAAGAATCACCTTTCTGAGGGCCTGCCACCTTTCCAAGATGTAAAAGCAGCCGTTTATAGATATTGATTTTCTGACAAGTGTCTGTCTATCAACGTGTTTAAAGGCTTTTTGAATGTGTAACAAACTAGGAGCAAGCTTTTATGACATCGTTGAACAGATCCAAGCAATCAAATTAAAACCTTGCTCAGAGATGTCCAGTAAGCACATTAATCTCCTCCTAACTATTCAAAAGCAAGTAGCGTTATTGAAACTGTTCCTTCTAACAGAAATTTTTATTTATTAAACTTTATTCTAAATGCGGAATTGAATTAAAATTGTGGTGGAAAAAAATTATATAAGTTTATTAATATTTTATAAAGAAATGAAGATATTTATTATCTCATGTATAAATGAGGCACTGACTGGGTAAAGCCCACTTTTTTCGAAAATCGTTTTTCTGCAGTTTTAAGTACTTTAGATTAAAACCTATCGAGAAATATTAGAAAGGTGTAAACAAATTGTATTTTTCCAAAAAACTTGGTTCAAGTTGAGATGCTTGTGGAGAAAGGAGTATGACAACTGGGTAAAGCCCAATTCGTTTTTCCTCCCCCTGTACTCTAAAGTGAAAAGCAGGATTAAAATTATGTTTTCTGTCACGTATGATGTTTCTATTATGATAAAAGATTATTTTCGAATATTTTTAAAGTTCTTTTATAGATTTGAAACATAAAAAAATGCATTTTCAAATATTTGAGAATGACAAATAGGTAAAGCCCATTTCGTTTTTCCTTTCCCCTACTTTGAGTGAAAACCAGGATTAAACTTATGTTTTCTGTTACGTGTGATGTTTTTTATAATAAAAGATCACTTTCATATATTTTAATAGTTTTTAATATATTTAAAACCTGAAAAAATACACTTTCAAGCAATTGAGAATGACAACTAGGTAAAGCCCATTCCGTTTTCTCTGCCCCCTACTCTGACATTTTGTTTCTTTAATGTTTGAAAATCTTAAAAGTGCAGTTCATAAAGGCCACTTGCTTCTATAATTTTCTCACAATTTTCTATTTTGAATCCTATCATAGAAAACTTTTTTTGTTCCTCCATTAAATTTTCATTTTTGGGCTTTACCTAGTTGTCATTCTCAGTGTCTTAAATGCTTGATAATATTATTATTCAAAAACAATACCTATTTTTTACAAATAGTAAATCCGAAAGTATCAAAATGATCCCAAAAATGAATCAATTTGATCTGCATTACTTTTATCCAAACATAAATGAATATTTTTCCCATGTATTTTCAATTGTTTTTGATTGTTACAAAAATTGATCTTCAACGCTTTGATATTCTGAATTTATTGTCAAATTGTCTAAATATCTAATTCCTATTTTTTTCTTTTATCTAATTTAACTCTATTTATTCTTGTTTCTTTGAAGGTTCTACATTTTTTATATTTATTCCATTTTTAATACAGTATTTTTAGGCGACTTCGAAATATTATTTTTCAAATTTGGAAAAATTTGGTATTCTTTATTTTGCTGATAATTCCACTGTACATTTTTCAATATAGATCTCAATTGTAGCAGCGCTTTGTTCGAATATCGGATTAAAAAATGATTGTTTGGGATTTACTGTATGCATTTAACCGAATTTAAAAAAAAATGTTGAAATTTTCTCCAATACAAAACTTCCTCTAATAGCACGCAAAAACATTTTGGAAATATAAAATATTTCATGCTTCCTAATAAAATTAATCTCTGATCATATTAATAACTTACTACTATAAAAATTTAATGAGAATCAAAATATTATAAAATGCTCTGAGAATTTCGCCGTGAATTTTTAAAGGCACCTAAAAGGATTGCCACTTGGACGAATTTAATAGATGATACATCAAGAATATATATATATACATATATATACTGCATATAGATGAGTTTCGCTTGTGAGAAATCTTGTTTACAAAGTATTTTACCTCGATCCAGACTCACATCAACGATCCACTACGTTAGTCGCTGGCTAGATATTATTCGCCTCATAGGATAGATGGGTTACGTTATCGAATATCCGATCATTATTTTTTCAAACCCTATCGACAGAAACGTAAACTCCCAAGAAGCCTTTTTAATCTAAACTCACTTCTTGTCTTTTACTTTTTAATCTCATTGACTAAGTAGCTCTCAAATTATACTTTCGATATTGAAGAATATTTTATCTCAGAGTAAGAGAGACATGTTAGGTTGATACAGGTTAAATAAAATTCAGCTGTAAACAAGATTAAAAAAGTTCTCAATCATAAAATATGCTAAATAAAAAAAACTTCAAAAATTTTTTACTTTTCAATAATTTAATAAATTTAATAAAGATAACGTCCAAGAGCAAATTCAAGAATTTCGTGCAACTAAATCTGGACAAATTCAAAAAGGAAAACACAAAAAAACAGAAAAGAAAATAGAAAGCAACCAACCACATTGGGTGCCTTCTATTTTCTTTCCTCTTTTTTTGTGTTCTCCTTTTTGAATTTATTCAGATTTGGTTGTACAAAGTTCTTAAAATTTTATACATTTTAACAATTCAATTCAAATATAAAGAAATTGACAATTTTAGAAATTTGATATTTTTTATTCTATTTTTAAAAATTCGTTTTTATTGCAAACATTGATGCCGTATAGAATTGCCAAGTCGTCATGAACTAATAAAAGCAAAATAATTATTCAGGAAAACGTACGTATGAGTTGTTTTGCATATTGAATATTCAACAATGTGAGAATATCACCAGAAAAATTCAAATCTCTATAAATAAAACCCCATAGAACAGAAGCTCTTTCCTTTGATAAATAATAATGAATCTCTGGTATTCAAATGCATGTCGTAATTTTCAGTTCTGCTTATTGTTAAACCACAAAAGCGGCATTTAAACGCTGCGCTTTTTACCACTCACAACTTTAGATTGCAGGTTTTAAATTCTAAATATTTAGGTAGGTACTACATAGAGAAAAAGAAGAAATATAATATAATAATTAACTTGCAATATAAAAATTCTTAATAAAAGTTCATCTTGTTGACCTTGATGTAAATTCTCTTAAATTATTTAATTAATTTATTTATTTAGAATGTAGAAAGCCCAACAGTTCTATTGAACCTATAACAGGGCTACAAAATTTACGTAGTAAAATACAATGAGTAATTATTTAATATCTCTTTAACTATCTTCAACTTAAAAGATAAATATTTATTTTAAAACCACAGCAGGTAAGTTACTTCTCTTCAATATCTTATCAAAGTTAAGTCCTTGCTCAGCCATTTATGGGATTTTCTTAAAATTTGACCAAGTTTTTGAAATGTGAAGTAGTGTACCTAAGGGACGATTTTAGAAGATGATGGCACTTGTGGGAAGCATTTTTATTAAGGAATACTTAGAAAGTTATAGGAGTACCATTCAAGTCTATCTCAGGTTTCATACTTTATTCATTTCAAGAGAATTGACTTGAAAGTTAGAGCACAAACAGGTGCTATACATCTCAATTTGAATGAGAAACTTTGGAACTGCGAAAGTAGTTTCCATTGTTTTGGTAGTTTCACCATCGGACCTATGACCATTTCATTCGATTGTTGTGCTTAATTATACTGATCGCTAATTTACTAAAACTAATTCAAACTGTGGAATGTATAAATTTTAATTTCTACTTGGAAGTTATGAAACATATTGAACGATAGGTTTCAAGGTTCCATTTTTAGCAGTCGTCTATTATTCACTTTTAAAAATATCATTTTTATATAAAATTTTTATATGTACATTTCAAAAGATAACATTTATATGCCACGCTACTCAGAAGCTTTCAATTTGGCAGCTATCTATTTTCTTAATCTAACTTTTAGACGTCAAAATATATAATGTACGTAAAAATACGATTGTACAAGATTTCATTCTCTCTGAATTGCTCATTTTTCGGTTTATTTGGATATATATGTGACAGCATCACACATTTGAACACGTAACATCCATAATAAAACTTGATCCGCATGGATGTTGAAAAAAATGTAGTGAGAGAATGATTCCAAATCCCGCAAGAAAATTTCGTGCAAATGTTATCGCCAATAATATGCGTTAAAATTGAATTGCGAAGTGGCCATATCGAGTTGGATTCACTTTAATACGAAAATAATTTCCCGACGGGCAGAGCCGTTTAGATTCCATTGTTGAACAAGTACCCAATACAATACCCTCGTCATAATTTTAATGCTTTTTATCACTTTTCGTAATAATAGGATAATAAAAACCGCAAAATTACTGTCAAATGAAACAGAGGAAAAAGTAAAAAATTTCAATAATTCATAAGTAAAATAAAAGTTGCTTCTAATAGAAAATTAAAATTTTAAATTAGCTACGTGGATTTCACTGTAGTTTTAGAAAGTTAATGCTTTCTCTGCTTTATCTGGAACGGACAAAGTGACAAACAGAATTTCAATGGAATGCTAATGGAATGCGATTAGAAGATATACGCAGAAATAGTTCCAAGTCCACTAAGGACCAAATGAGATTGCCTAGCAAAGTGGTCTTTTACGATTACAGGTGGCATAAAGCATTAGAGGCCGTGAGCCAAGTTTGCTCGAAATTTGGACTACATAAATGATAAATGGGGGAAAGTTGAACGAAATGGGAATTGAACAGGTTACCAAATAACCCCAACAGGCTCTTTCTGAAACGAAAATTGATTTCTACATTCCCTCAATGTGATTCCAACTGAAATGAAATGGTATAATGTAAATATTCAGGAAACAGAATAACGAGCTTGAAAACTCTATTATACAGTTAAAAAAATAAAATAAATTTGAAGATTGGAATAGCGTTATTTGAAATCAAGACCAGTTCCAAATGAAATCAAATATTTCACTGATATCAACAATATTTCGAAATGTAAATACTCTTGGAGAAATGTTTTCGAACAAAATTAAACGTTTCATTAGCACTGGAAATTAGAATTTATTTAAAAATAAACAAAAACTACGTAGAAATTACGATTCTTTCTCACATCTCACAATCTTTTTCTTAAATTCTGATCTCACATTTCACGTTATCAAATTTTTTTCTCTTTCTCATAGGTTTTGAACATTTGTGAGATAAATTCAAAAGTGAGAAAAAATATGACATCTCACATTTTTCATTTATCTCCCAGTAAAATTTGTAAATAAAATGTGATCACATCTTTAGTAGAAAGGAGTAGATTAATTATTTCTCAGGTCATCCAACGCAAGTAAAAAAGAATATTGTATTCAACCTCGTTGACAGGGCAATAATGTTATTGCACAGAAAATTTCATGCGAAAAATTTGCGAATTATTACTCAATTATTACTAAACAATAGCTACAATACCATCGATTAAACCTTCTTTGTCATCTCTTGTTAACCCTTTAACGGCCAAGCCTAAAATCCGTTGTCTAAAAATTCTGAAAAAATTCAGGAATAATATATGGTCAATTTTTGACTGTTTTCTGCAATAAAAGTTTTTTTTATGTTTTTGAGTTTTCTCGTCTTTTATTGAATATACGATTACTTATAACCACCTTACGAGATGCGGAATACTCCACTTTGATCCAATCCACATATTTATTTTGCAGAATTTTAAGTTTATTACATGGAAATTCGAGAAAATCGAAAAAAATGATGACCGTTTGTAGACGGTCTTAAGTGATTAAGGGTTAAGCTAGGTAAAGATAAGTCAAAAAAATGGGAACAAACTAACGTTGTTTATAAAATTCTTTGTAAAAACTGCCCTGCTTCTTACGTGGGTGAAACCAAAAGAATGTTAGAAACGCGTATAAACGAACACAAAAAAAAAACAAGAAAAACAAATTTGTTATAAATGTACATCGTAGCATCTATAACCATGAATTTGACTGGGAAAATACCAGAATACTTGATTTTAAGGCCAACTGGCAAAAACGGTTAATTTCCGAAATGATATACATTAAGAGTAACAATAATAGTATTAACAAAAAAGAGGATGTTTATACATTAAATCACACGTACAATCCAGCTTTACTAAATTTAAAACTATAATTCTATCTTATTTATTTTATACTCACACTTGACTTAAAGTTAGTATTCCAAAGTACATGCTTCTCAATATAAATACTTCCTCTTAGTCTTAGGATCAGTAGTTGTTGACCTCACCTCGCAGACGACGTTCCAAACGTTAATTTTATTGTCTGACTAGTTGCTACTTGTATCAACTTAATCTTCTATTTCTTAAAATGTGAACTTCGATTTTAAACATATAAGGTAAATTTGTTTACAATTTTCTAAAAATGGTTTAAAAAATTTTTTTATATTTTTTTGTAGTTGTTCTATATCTTGGCGTTTTCAATAAAATTTTAGCCTGAAGAGGTCAGCAAACCAAGCTGACGAAATGTCACAAAGCCAAATTATTGTGAATTTTTATTTATATTTACCCCCTGGAATCAACAAATAACTTCTTTAAACTAAATATAGAGGGTGATAGATATCTTCATACCAGTTGCAACTATATTTTTTTTCAAAATTTGAACCTTTTAAAAGAGATACATACATTATTTGCTTTAATATGCCGACTTTATATCTAAAAAAACCACAAATAAGTGATGACCTCTCCTTGGTGCTACCCAAGGAAATCTTGTCAGCAGCATTTAAATTCATCGAATCACTTTTAAAATTTGTTTGTTTTAATCAGAATCGATAAAGAATATCTAAGTTGTTAAATATTTATAAAAAATTAATTATGCCAACTTCAATTGATTTTTCCGAATATAACCTGTAAAAGGTCAAACTGATCAGGAATTGGGACATTTACCTAATAATTGTTTCTTTAAAAATAGTTACTTGAATATTTTGTTTCTTTCTTCGTCTTAGACAAAAGTCTTAATTTTGATTCAATTTCAATTCTCAACAGCTCATTTTGTTTCTTAAAAGATCCTTTAAATTTCTATTTGGCACGTTTTTATTAAAATTGTATTAAATTTAAATATTGTATTTAAAAATTAATGATATTAATTATATTGCAAATTAAGCAATATGTCAAAATACAAACTTTAATAAAATCGTACCAAATAGAATTGTAAAGGATCTTTTTCGGAACAAAATGAGCCGTTGATAATTTAAATTGAATGAAAATTACGATTTTTTTCTAAGACAAAGGAAAAACACGAGTATACAAATAACTGTTTTTAAATACACAAATATAACTCAAACTATTTTTTAAATGTAAAACGCTTTAGTTTTTCTTTCAAAATTCGTCGAAATTAACAAAAGGTTCTTTTTTGTTGATTTCAGAAATCAGGATAAAGATTGATTAATTTTGAGTTTGACTGTATGGGGAGAACATCCTTAATTTGGAGGAAAAATGAGTAAAATTAACTTGAGATTAAAAAAACGAGCGGGTGAATAAAAATGGTGTGAAAACGAAGGTTGTGTACACAAGGTTGAAAAAAGTGACCTTTGGAGAATCGAGTAAATGCGTCCCAGTGCCCTCTTATGACGAGCCATTCGCCTCTGTTTCATCCCTCGTCTCGTCATGACCCAGAGAATCAGCCCTTTCAGGGATAAAAGACCGCAAAGCAAGCACTTCACTCCACGCTTTCAGTAGCTAACGGGATTGCGGGTTGACAAGTGTAACATGGGTAAAGTGTCAATAACTGTATCGAATATAATTTTCACCTAACATCACGAAATAAACCTGGCCAACTATCCAATTTAGATCGTTCAATCTCTCGCCACAGCAGAAAATTGACCTGATTTAGTTTACTTGATGGCACTTCTCTTCACGCGCCCAGAAAAAGTGCTTTCTTTAAATCAAATTTCATCTGCCTCTTAGACTACTATTTGCTTTCATTTGACACAAATGAAAATATACTGAAGGTATGTATAAGATATGTATAAAAGCAAATAAAAATTTATCTGCATCGAATAAAATTTTATTAAGTTAGGATTTATTCATGAAAGGTTTATAGATTTTAACAATGATTTCGCGAGGGATTATAAATTAAGAATTTTTCAGTAAAAGATTTTTACTAACAATTTCATTGAATGATATGTAATTATTGTATAATTTTTTATTTTATTTTAATTTTCATCACATACTGTCGAAGGTCTGAGATGGAAAAGTATTGCTTGTTATTTCTTGTAAATGGAACTTATTATGGAGAGCTTTTATGGAAAATGACAATCAGGAGCACAGAAAATTCCAGGGTATCATTTTAATCGACAGTAAAGTAAGAAATAAAAAAACAAAAGACTGTAACTATAGAATAAATGATCCACTTCAGATCAAAATAATATCGCTGCAAATTAAAATAATGTCCTACGATTTAGTGTGAGAGCTTTATTCGAACTTGGATGACTTTTGAATTGAATGTAGGAATTGTATCGCGGTCATGAACGTATAGCGGACCTGGAATGACCGCATGCTTGGCGCGGTATTTGATTGAATTGAATAATGTAGGACGAAGGGCATTGATTCGCTCGATACCATTTGGCCTGCCATAGCATTCTATGAGTCCAATCCAAAGCGACCCGATGCAATGTTGAAGCTGAATCATAGTTGTTATCCGCGGACATTAAATGATGCATCTGTTCTCACCTTGCGGATTGTAAAAGTATCGAAAAGTAAAATATCACCCATCACTGCTCTTTTTGATAAATCTTTTCATACCAAACTTGAGGAAGAAGTTTGGTTTACTCAGGATGGGTCGAATAACATTTCGAAATTCGAAAATAGTGCCAAGTGAAAAAGTAGGACATTAAGACACTAAAAATAATACCATAGGATTCTTAATGATCTTCTTATAAAGATTACCTACTTAAAATTTTGAAGTGATTTGAAAATAGACAAAAATTGATAAATAAGTCACAGTAATTTAATTTATGCAACTCGTTTCGAATTCAGGGATAATACGGATTTTGAACTTAAGATTCTAGGTCTTCTCCAGATCTTCCGGGTCAACTTTTGAAAAATTCCTGAACACAAAAATTTCAAAAGATTTCAAGAGATTTCAAAGATTTCTCAATATTTCCAAGATTTCCCAAAGATTTGAAAGATTTCACAAAAATTTCAAAAGATTTCAAGGATTTCCAAAGATTTCACAGATTTCAAAAGATTTCACGAAGGCATTTACACCAGATTTCAAGATTGGTTAGTCCCTCGAGTAAAAAAAATGCCAGAAAATTTCAAAGATTTCAAAAGATTTCAGAAAAATTTCAAAAGATTTCAAAGATTTCATGAAAACATGCATACCAGATTTTAAGAGTGATTAGTGCCTTGATTCTTACTTTATTATTGTTTTCAAAATTTGTCACCAACTGGACAGTTTTACAAATAACAAGATGCACAATTTGCAGAAGTGAACAAAACGATTACAAACGTTTCAGAGTCTTTCTCTAAAAGTAGTATATAAAAAAATTCTAGAAATACAGCAGAAGAATGACATTTTTGAAATTTAGAGCGCCTGTAAATCTGAAATCACAGGGGTAATGTGAATCGAATATACATATTGAGTTTTCTGGGGATGCCTCTTCCTAGAAAATCATGTGCCGACCCCATTTATTCCGAGATATCGCGACTCGGAATCTTCGGATTCCCAATGGAAATGACATAGTAACAGTTGCAGAGTGATATCCCATGCACTGATGTGGAATGTTTGCCACGACCATCGTCGCGCATTTTGGTACGAGAGTTTATTGATTTCACCCGCTGGTACAGGAGCCCGTAAATCGAAGGGTGACGGTTTTCAAACCACGAAGATAGCAGGATACCGCGAATGTCTTCTCGTATTCGGGGCTCGTGCTCTGCTCGTAACCCTGGATCATCTCCTTGGACCTTGAAAACTATTTTACGACACTGGCAGTCGGTGCACGACTTCAGCACGAAAGCACCCTTTAGACCAGCGGATTCTGCAGAACAGCTATCCTATATCGTTCTTTTATTAAATTCCTCGAAAACAAGTCTATTCAGCAACTTGACAAACCACCACCAAAGTGATCTCTATTAGCCATCGCTTCACAGAATATGTACTTCACCTGAATGCTGTATTTTTTAATCAAACCTTATCAGATCCGCTCAACTACAGTATAAATAATTTAATTTTAACCTATTTCATTCGTAGCTTGAGATTTTTTCGTTTTACAGTTTTTACATTAAAGAAAAAAAATTATAGATAACAAAGACTAATTTCAAACTAGTCAAGATGGAAACAATCAAGTTTGAAAATCAAGGCAAAGAAAAATTTCTTAGGTCTATGATTTTTTATGCAGTAGAACTCTTAGATTGGTTAAAATCTGCAATGCAAGTTTCATTTGACCCTAGTGTAAGATTAAAATTTACATCTTAAAGTAACTAGAGTAAATAAGATTTTCATGCAAAGTAGCGTTAAGTACCGGATATTTTAGTTTGAGCTTAGAGTCTAATCTTCGAATAGAACGTCCTTCTCGACATGAGTTGGTTAAGCCACTGATTTAAACTAAGCTCAGATTGTGAGCTGTAACTGAAAGACAGGATTTAAGGTGTAATTAAATCGGAAATTCTCCCAAAAGTAGCACCAAAATACAACAAAAGTTAATAATAAATTTTAGGGCAATTTTATCAAATGTCAAAGCTTACTCAGTGAACATTTAAAGAATTCTTTTCAACGTTTCACAATCTTATTTTCATATTTCACAATTCTTATTTTGCTACAGGTCAGGAAATTCTGGAAAGTCAGGGAATTTGAAAATGGCTAAGAATAGTCAGGAAAAACCTGGAAAGAGTCAGGGAATTTTTTATTCAAAAAATTGTAATTATAACTCAACCGTTACAATTATAATTGAACAATTATAATTATATAATTATAATATTACAAAATTATTAAATGCTTTCATCCCAACATTTATTATTACTATTCTTACTTAATTCTTATCCTGTAATTGGTCTATGACTGTTGGATAAATAAATAAAATAAAATAAAAATAAAATAAAAACATTAACTTTTCAGTTATGTCCAATGGACCTTAATAGTTTTAAAAATTGTTTATAGCATTATAGAATGTTTGTAAATTATCAATTTATGAGAATTTTTCGTTATTAAATACGATTCTAGTAACAAATCACTACGATTTTAGGTCAAAACAATGGTTTTCGACAAAAAACTGATACATTGGAGTATTTTTCTAAAGAAATTCTTATAAAAAAGACTGGGACCTGATGGAGCAAAACGGACGTCGGATTCAGATTCAGCGTATCAAAAAACATGGGGGTGGGGGAGGTGGACGGGTCTAGTCTCTCGGACCTCAAACTTCTTTTTGTGTGCCTGTGCAATTGCCTATATGTCATTAAAATGAACAATTGACATTTTTTTAAATCATTGAAACTGCGAAGGTAATATTGTAGTTATTTGCGAGCAAAATCAATTGACGGACTGCGTACTTTTCAACTTGAACGTTAACTTTCCTATAACGCGATGTTCTTTCGTTCCTTTTCATATATTGTTTAACAGAAGCTTTTGTTTGTCGGTAAATTAATTAGTCCAGCGCTGTGGTAGTACTAAGGTAAACGAACGTAGCAGCACTTTTCGAGCACAAGAAAAACATCGCCTCTAGGGCAAAGCTGAAAAGGGGACAAATTTAAATTGGGGAATTGGTAAGATCGATCAGGGGAGTGGTATTTGCAATAGCAAGAGAAAATTTTAGAGCGAAAATAAAACGGTTTTCATGTTTCCCCCTTAAATAAACGTATAAGTTTTAAAATTAAAAAATCAATCTATCTCTTTCGGAAAAAATGTAATTTTCATAATTTCAAACTTTAAGGGTTGTAGTACAAAAGTAGATAATAAAAATTTTTGTCAAAAATGTGTTTTTTGCATAAATAATTTTTAACAAACGTTGTGTTATAAGGATTTCTTTGAAATCTCATTTTTAACCCTTTAGTACCCACTTTGCCAAATGTGGCACATAAATAACTTTTACAATTTTAATCAGAAAATTCTGAGAAAATTTAACGTTCATAAATGCATTCTAAAGAAGGTTTTCCGGACAGAATTTTATTTAAAAATTTGTTGTTTAGTTGCAAAAATTGAAAAATGGAATTTTCCAAACATGCCATTTTTGTAAAGAAATTTTATATTTATTAAAATTTGATATTAATGAAATTATTAAGGTTTATTTATCAAAAAATATAATTTTCTTTTTTTATCAGGCTTAGCCATAAATTGTTTGTCACAGTGTGATACTGTCAGCCTAAATCTTGATTTTCTCGGAACAGAAACATTTTTTTATCAAACATTTTTTATTCTCATTCAGCATCCGCATACCTCGGGAGCACGTTTTTATTTTTTTAAACGGAAAATTGCATTTTTTATCGCAATCCGCAGCCGAGTCGGCTCCAATTTTAGGTTAGTGTCGCATTGAGATTTGTCAACTTCCACATCCATTTCCTCGAAACTGAATAATTTTTTCTGATTTATCTTTTTTGGCCTCAACTCAAAAACACTTCAGCTCGTGTGTGGACTTTTGTTTTATCTTCAAATGGTGATTTCGATTTTACAGAATGTTTTCTCGCTCACCTGAAAAATTCACATTTTGTCGGTGATCTAGTTTTGTTCTGCCACCCTTCACTTGTGCAGTAGCGTTTTGTCCGCTTCCACTGCAAATTCAGTATGAAAATATTAAAAATGTTGTACAATTTGTAGAGAAATACTTTTTTCTCGTAAAATATAGTTGGCCAGATATTAGGGTTGCATTTTGAGAACGCCTTGGGTGCACTTGGGGTGATACAAGAAGCGCTTATTCCAGCCCCAGGCTTTCGCTGCCTAGTGCACTACTCCACGTCAGCAATCCGCTCTGTCGACTCTCACGCTGGTATAAAATGGGTAATGCCGAGAAGTTTGCCGGGCGTGAAATCTTCTGGGCACTTAGTTGTCACTTTTTTTTTCTTTCTTGTTGTTCAAAGCTGGATGGTTAGCCAGATAGTCTCTCTTTGGCTCTTGGGTAACGTCTTCAAGCTTTTAAATTTATCTTAGTAGCTCCAACTTCTAAAACACCAAATAAATTGCAACCCTTAATCACCGCATATAAATAGGCAATTGTGAAAGAAATACATTAACTTGAAAATTTAAATGATGAAACAATTTCTGTTAGCATCGAAAAGTTTAATACAATATTTAACAAAAAAAAGAATTTGATAAAATGCACAAAACAATCATTTTTCGCTTATTTGCTGAATGGCTTTTTAATTAAAATTTTTCGAGGGTAGTTGAATTTTGTTGTTCTTCCAAGGTTTTTCCAAGACGTTAGATCGCAGTTATCGTCAGTGTTTTATCTTACTTTTATTGAAAGATGGTATGAAGATATTTTCCCGAAAACTTGCAACGTTGAAGGCACAGAATCTCTAGAAGCACTTCTCTGTCCGAAGGTGCTCTTAAAGCTACCTTCGTTCCATGAAATCGATGAATATTCAATTTCATTCAGACCGTCTGCTACATTCCTGTATCCTCCTGCTACAGCTTTTCTTTGTCTTGCTTTCCGGTTCCGGTCTCCACATTTTTCTCCTTTTTAACTTTTATCCTATCACATTTAATTTTGAATTTGATACAACTTTTCTTGTGAAATTATTCAGGAAGTAGAACAAGGTTTCATGGAAACTTTTCATAAAAAAACCATTTTATAAAAGAATTTTCTATCTTTTCTAATTTTAGGAACAACTAAAGATTGTGATTTTCAGAATTTATTTCAGAAATTTCAGAAGTTAAGCAATTCAGGGGAAAATAAAGGTTTCTTATTGACACTTCAAAGTATATCTTCAATTTACAGTTTACAGTAGGTATACGTCTTTACTTTGAAATTGAATCTGATTTTAGAATCCATTATACTATAAACGATTGAAGATTTAAGCTTTCTTCTGCAGTGGACATTTTAAACTTCATGAAACTGAATCTAGTTTTCCAGTTGCATTAAGGAAGGGTTTGATGTTCACATTTCACTGCAAACATAGTAATACTTTTTTTATAACCAATTCCGTTACCTAAATAACGAGTTGCAACATTTACTACAAAAGGACAGCATAAAAACGATTCAATCTGTGACATTATTGCCAAATCATTCTTCGAAATTTATTAACTAAATTGCTTTCTTTAAAAACAGTCTTTACATTTTTTTTATGTTAAAATCATACGTATATTTAATCTTCTTTCGTAATGCGCTTCGCATCCTTCTTCTTCAGAAAAGTTGTTGCAATTTAGATTAGAGTGTTTTTTACTTGTTTATCTTGGTATTTCTATTTTAAACATAGAATTCAATAACCTCCCGAAGATAATCAATCAGTGTCGTATATGCTATGCCATTGCCTATTCCGTACTGTATTGATTTTGACACAGTGAACATCAACTTTTTTACTTTTTTCTTTTGTAAAAAATGGGTAATATATTTATAAAATATGTTTTATTTATGATTTACAAAATTTTTAAATCCAAAAACTAATTTGAACAGTAAATCGGCAAAATTAAGATCCTTCTAAAATATGCTTTATTTATATTGGTTTAGTAGCATGTATTCATATTTATAACTGATTGTGAATTTTTGAAAGTAAAATTCTTTAAAACGTTATTGTTTTTTATAAATTCTTGTAAATAAAATCAATCGTTTAGCTGGCTATAAAATTTCCCCAACATAAAGTAATTCTACAAAGTGGAATGCATTTTACACTGTCCTGAAATATTTAGACTAACACGGTTCTTATTACAGAAGTTATGGCCGATTATACGTGTCCCGGATTTAATGTAGCAATAACTTGGGCAGAAAATGCATATCAGGCAGACTGGGTACGTCGGGAATGCTTATTAAAATTCACATGCAAATAACCCGTGTACCTTAGGTATACACAAAACCAGTTTTGTAGCTCAGAGTAATCTGTCATAACGTCAGTTCAATACAACTACTCAGAAAACTGTAACTTGTTCTTTGATATTTGAAAAAAGTACATATGAAGGTTAAATATTGACTTTAATAAAAATTTTCATGAAGTAACATTAAAGGAGAAGTTTCAGTTTAAATAGATATAAAACTAAAGGAATTTTAAGTAAAAACCATAGTGTATAATTTTATATTTGAAGTAATTGAATTTGAATTCCCGCATGTTTCAAGTCCTTGGTATTAAAATCGACCCAATTTGATCGATATGAAATTGGAAATCTCTTTTTCAATTTAACAGAATTTGTTTGTTTAGGATCATATCTTTAGAATCTGATTGAATTACAGGAAAATCGTGTGATACTAGATTAATGAATTGTTATGAAGAGGAGAAATCGAAGCTACTGTCTTAAACTAGGATTTAATTTAATTGTTTTTAAATACCAGGAATGGTATTTAAATGGATAGTTCGATGTAATAATTGGTTTGATGTAATAACTGGTTCGATTCTGCTTCATTGAAGGTGCTCCGCTTCCACCAACTGAATTACTTCTCAAATTGCGGTGATCAAATTCATTGAAAATGGATTGATGGGTTCAAAGTTAAAATCAATGTGTAAATGTATTTAAATTGTTAAAATCTGAATGTGTAGGTTAATATTGATAGTACCTGAATATTAAGATCTCAAGCACATAAAATCCTGCACATATAAGAGAAACTAAAAGTGTATCTTTCTTTTGCATGAGAAAATGGGAGTAACACGTGTTTTTAGATAAAAATATCTGAATGCTTCAAAGACTAGATAAAAAATTGACTAAATGTATCCTTCCGTTCAAAGTATCCCGAATACCCGCACTAATTCTGAAAACTGGATGGAAATATAGCATTAATCCAAACATTGAATGGGATCAGCGAACCTGAAATGCTAAAGCGCTTTGTCACCGCAACTTGTTGCGGCTCAAAAGCTTGAAACCTTCTCTAATCCATTCGAATGGCTGTTATTCGATCGGATCTCAAAACGTGGGGTAAACCTATATTGCCTCTGAAGTAGCCTTACTACCACAAATCCGTATACGTAATGTAAGTTACCCTGTAGGCGGTGTGCATTCTTCGCCAGTCATGCGGACGCGAGAGACCTCCAACGAGCTTACGTAAATAACAATATGACCCATGTTCACGAAGAGTTTAACATTATTTAGTCCAGAAAGTTTTCTGTCCATAAGATTTTGAAAGGTAGCAGGAGCGTTGCTAAGTCCAAATAAAATTCTATTAAATGTACATGCTTATTCATTATGTAATCCATAGAGTACTCTATTCATAATTTTTTGAAATGTGGCTGAGGCACTGCAAAGTCTAAATGGCATTTTATCAAATGTATGAGCATGACATGACCTCTTTCCACCTCATTCACCCTGTCCTAATATGTTTTCCAGGAATCACGGAGCTATCTTTAAGGACTATTTACTGGGCTTTTTAAATAACCTTTAGAAATAGAAATTCTATGTTTCAACTAGGAAAAAATGATTTCACTCAAACTACTTTCGAAAAGGTATTTTATGAGACTCAAATACCTCGAATTGCAACTCCATAACTGTCGTAAACCTCCTTGGTGCAGTGATGAGAGTGTTGAGTTTCGATTCGGAGGATGTCTCTTAGTTAACGTGAAGTTAAAATACACATAAGTGTAAATAATTTTTTTTAATTCGAAAAAAATTATTCTCTTGAAGAATGCCAATCTACGCAAAACCTAGTTGAACTAACGATGCAGTCGATTACAGCACAGGGCAATAACAAAATTGTATACAGGATCTTTATAAATATTTTTTGTACATTTTAAACTTGTTTTCTAAAATATAATAAATAAAATAGAATAGATTTTAAGAAAACAAAGTTATCATTTTATTTTACTTTAGTACTCAATTAACTCGTCTAAACTAGTCATGCGCAGTACAAAAGCATTAGTCAGTCTAATTGGCACCACATTAGCAATTTAGACGGTCTAATGTGGTCCCGACAAATTCCCTAAAGTTTTTCCTCACAGGGAGTTCTGCTACAAAATTGGGGGGTGTTCCGTTAACATTTTAAACCTTTGCAAAAAATGAAGAGCCTTAATACACATTAGGGTGCCCATTTAAATTCTACTTTTTTTTAAAGGTCTTATCTCTTAAAATTAAACATTTTAACAAAATAGTGAACCCCTATTTTTTTAAAATAATTGTTTTGTAGCTCCTCAAGGAACTTAAATTTATAAATGCAGTAAAAAATTTTTTTTCTTAAAATGAAAAAATAAGTTTTAATTTTTTTGGTTTAAGGAAAACTGTTAGACGGTAAGACCTGAGAAATATTTTAAATTGGCGCTTATGTGGTATCAAAATAATCTAAATTTTGAAGAATGTAATAGCCTTATCCCCTAAGATTTTTTCTTATAAGACAAAAATAACATCCCATTTTTTGTTTCTGACAAAAAACATTTTAGAGGTTGCTCAAGGCGCATGAAGAGAATAATACAACTTTTTCCCCATTTTTTCGAAAACTGTTGGTTTTAGCGAAAAAATATTCACGAAAAAAGATGTTTGTTTTTTCCAGCGAATATTTTTTGTTTATACCTTTTTTGTCTCAGAACCATTTTGGAGGCAGCAGATCACTTAAACGTGGAGAAAAAGGCTTTTTTATAATTTTTCTCCGAAATTTTTGATGAAGGTGTGAAAATAAATTACATGGAAGGTGAATATACATAAAAATGAACAACTTTTGTTTCAAATATTATGTGCTAGAAATATTCATTTAGTAAAATCAAGAGTTTTATAGTTTCTTTTAAGAAATACGTTTAATTTTATTCATTTAGAACTTTTTTGATAGAAATATTATTTATTATAAACGCTTTTTAGCTAGTAAATTATCACTGTTTTTGCATATTGAATGGAGAAGGTAAAACACATTGTTGATATCAAAATAAGAGTATAAAAAAAAGGTATAAACAAAAAATGTTCCTTGAAAAAAACAAAAATCTTTTTTCGCGTACATTTTTTCGCTCAAACCAACAGTTTTAGAGAAAAAGGGAGAAAAATCGTTTTTTTCCCTTCACGCACCTTAAGCGACCTCTAAAATATGATTTAGTCAAAAGCAAAAAAAGCATGTTATTTTTTTCTTATAAAGAAAAACCTTAGGGGATAAGGCTATTACATTCTTCAAAATTTAAATTATTTTGGTACCGTATAAGTGCCACTTTAAAATATTTCTCCGGTCTTACCATCTAATAGTTTTCCTTAAACCAAAAAAATTACCGCCTATTTTTTCATTTTAAGAAAACAATTTTTTACCGCATTTATAACTTTAAGTTCCTTGAGGAGCTGCAGAACAATTATTTTTAAAAAATAGGGGTTCACTATTTTGTTAAAATATTTAATTTTTAGGAGATTAGACCTTTGAAAAAAAATTAGAATTTAAATGGGGACCCTAATGTACATGCACATTCATTATGTAATACAGGGACTACTCTATTCATAATTTTTTGAAATGTAGCTGGGGCATTGCAAAGTCTGAATGTCATTTTATCAAGTGTATGTGCATCATCTCTCTCCACTTATTTTATCCCTTTTTAATATGATTTACACTTTTACACGAATCATGGATCTTTAATTTTAATTTAATTTAATCTTTAATCATTAATCTTTAATATCCTGTACAAGCATAAGGGACCTTTAAGGACTGTTTACTGAACCTTTTAAGTAACCTTTATAGGAATCTGATAGACATTCATTCTGGCAGATTCTTGAAAGGTTTCTCTACATGAATTTTAAATAGAGAACCACCTACTCTAACTCCCACTCATTTTTTTCTCATCATCTCTCTGCCCCTCCCTCTCGGGAAATCTGGTCTGTTGGAGCTTCTATTTACTCACCTATCATCCCTTTGGACGCGCTTGCGCTGCTGTGTACACGACCTGTGGCATATGTGTGAGGCCGCGATGAATACACGTGCAACTAGCTCGTGTTTGCAAGGCTGCCATTCATGCCGACCGGGACCAAACGTGGTGTCGACTGCCGTGAACTGCGCAGAGTCAACTAGGCTGCGAAAATGACACTTGCCTCATTCACGGAGGCTTCTGACCGCGCGGTGTGTGCTTTAAGCACTTTGTTCTTAGAGCCAATGTAATCGACACCCCGACCCATTTCCAGTATGCACCCTTGAAAACGATTCTGCACCTCTCTGGTAATGAACATGAAAGGGTGGGTTGATTTAACTAGGGCTGGGTGATGCATCTTCCATTTTAATGGCAAACTCCTTTCACCGAGAAGCATTTCTTCGGGGAAAATGCGCGGATGGAGTGTCACAAGCGAATGGCGGAGATTGTCAGGTCGAATGCGTTTAAGAGGATGAGACTTTGAAATGCGGAAATTGAGATTAATGGCTGCACTCCCATAAGATAGTCTTGATCTAGCTTTTGGCGAAGATCTTACATTATTCCGGGTGCAAATAAAACGTTGAAGCGTGTATAGCATTTGTGTGCTGTCGTTAATCTTGATAGATTGTATTTCTGGATGAGATATTCTGACATGCTAGATGCCGTTTAAAAAGATATTACAGGGAAAATTTAAAATTTTACGGTTAGTTGAACAAGTGTGAAATCTTGTTCAAGAAATTAAACTGAGAAACTCATGTACAGAAAAAGAATTTCATACTGTGTATTGTCGGATTAAAATTTGAATGACACTAAGCTCCTTTATATATGTAGTAAAATTTATAATTTAATTCCGGTTATTTTTATAAGGAATTATCTTTTAGTATTTTGATAATTAGCTCATTTTCAAACAACGTCTTAGAAGCACAAATGAGAAATAACTATAAGGATGAACGTGTAAATGAAATAAAGTAAAAATCACATCTTTTTTCAATATTCAATATTCAAAATGTTAATTTTCAAAAAGTGAGATAGCTTTCAAGTGCACCTGAAATATTTTAAAAACATTTATAAATTATATATAAATTTCAATAGCTAGTAAAAGGTCCTCAAGCAATATGCATGTATGTAATATGCAACAGCAACTTGATCTATTCAACTGATTCAGCAGATTCACCTCACGTTGTTGATGCCTTACTTTAACCCTTTCGTAAACACGAAAGTACTCTATGAATAATAGATATTTTTTTAGAATGCATCTTCCAATGAAAATTCCATATGTCAACTTTTATATGTTAGAATGAATATCTGGAAAAATAAGATTAACTGGAGAATACGTATTAAATTTAAAACAAGAGTTCATAAACTTGAACTCTTGGATGAACTTTGGATTATTATTAATAACTTGAATCATTTCTTTTTTATTATAGAAAGCCTTGGCGGAAAACACGAGAGAAGTTTGCTGAATCACCTTCTGGCGAATTATAACACCCTGGAGAGACCGGTCGCTAACGAAAGTGAACCTCTTGAAGTTAAATTTGGCATCACATTACAGCAAATCATCGATGTGGTAAGTTTGTAATCATATTAAAATTAAGCTCCAAAATTTTGATTTAATTTTTAATTTGTCTAATTCGTTTGATTGATTATTAATTTATTCAATTTTTTGTTGTACAGGATGAAAAAAATCAAATCTTAACGACGAATGCGTGGCTGAAATTGGTGAGTGAATTTCCAATAAAAGATGGTTTCACATGACTTTTTATTTTAAAAAATCAAATTTTATGTGCGCCTTCTAGGATTTATTTTCGCTCGAGAATTAATTATTGGCTGAATCAAACGCCGGACGAAATTTCGAGCAGAAATCGAAACAGGATTTTTTCACGTAATACTGTAATATATTATTTACCAACCGCCAATAATAGGATTGCGGTCATGTAACACAGATTGCGTGGAAACGCTCATTTTGTCCTTCACTGCCTATCTACATGGACGCGTTTTTAGTTTGCGCGCGGCGTATACGCAATCGCTGTCTCTCTCTTTCGCAGAGGAAGAAAGAGACAGAGTATTACATTTTACGCCGAGCGCAGCCAAACGCATGTCCACATTAGTTTATTGAAGTGTTACATGATCGAAGCATAGGAAAATAATAAACCTTGAAAATTCGATTGTGATGACTACATTTGAAAATATTTCGTAAACAGACTATTTGATTTTGTTTAAAATTTACACATCTCTAATCTATGTAAAATATAAAAAATACATTTTTTAAACTATAAAAACGGAAATTGAGTCCAAAAATTTTCATTCCGACCACTTTGAGATATTTTCAAAACTTTATTTAGTTGAAGAATACTCTCATGTACTCTAAAGTTTTAAAAACTTTATCTCTTTCAAATCTGAGTGTCTGGAAAGTTGGAACGATTCAAAATTAAAAATCTTCAATTCTTAAGCTTCCTCATTTGAAAATCTGAAACACGAACCTTAAATTAAAAGTGCTCTTAATATTAATTCTTTAATTATAGGAACGTTTTCAAACTTTATTAAGCTCACTTAATCTTCATTTCGTCTTTCCGATTATTTCTCAAAATTAAGAACGAGTCTTTTTGTGAAAAGAACTGCGAATTTGACAAAGTGCGAGACAGCTTCCGGCAGTTATCGTTTTCAGAAGAGGAAACAATAATGGCTTCCATTTCGTCGAGTAGGTAAATTTAACTGGTTGTATAGCTAGTCTGTACTTCGTGGGAAATCGAAAAAGAGTTCCTTTTTTCGCTTTTATAGTTTCGACAAACAAGAGCAGCTCATCGAGATGAAAGAAATCCGGAACGTTTTTCGACACCGGTAGTCCTCTTCTTCTCTTCTTCTTGGAAAAGAATAGAAAGACGAGGATATTCCAGTCCACTAGAATAAACTAGAATACGAGAAGCAGCGGAAGGTGACATTTCGAGGTTACACTTCCCAGGCACACGCCCATGTTGTCTTCATTCTCTCTCCTTCTTGATATTTTTCTCGAGCTTTATTATAACAAGTATTGCCAGTAGTCATGCATATTTGCTGCTTTGTCCAATAAAAAGAATCTTGAGACGATATCAATTATTGTGTCATCAAATTAACAAAACATCGGTCCAGGGTAAATTGTACAAAAATAGACTCTACGTTTGCTAAACTACGTTCAGCAGATTTTTTCTGTTATATTTACAGAAATATTTGTTAAACTTACAGATGGTCTCTAAATTTAACAGTCAAATCTGCGGAATTTACAGAAATGTCTGTTAATTTGAGGGAATTTTAATAATTCGTAAAAAATCTTAATCTAACTGTAAATTTCCCAAATTTATCTGTTAAATTTACAGAAAATCTGCAATAGGGCTGAGTGAAAATGCTTAAATTAATCGAATTGTTTGAGATGAGCGAAAAAATTTGTGGATTCACATCTGAAAAAAGTAAAAAAAAATTTTGAAATCGGTTAATATCTTCTTTTTCGAAAATTATGGCAAATTTTTTATAAGTAGTGTTTGCTATTGAACAATAAAAAAATTAGAAATTAAAAAAAAATGTTGCTCAATTTAGAATTTTTCAGCTTGAACTAAAGAAAGATGTTATTTTAAAAGTTAAAAAAAGTTTTAAAAAGGCAAAATTCACGATTTTGGAACGCTTTAAACACCACGAGAAAATTTTTTTTCGAAAAAGCAAAATAATATGTTTCTTTGATTCAAGCTGAAGAAATCTCAGGTTCGACATATTCAACTTTTTCTAAAATTTGTGCATATGACTCAATCCAAAAAAACATGTTTTTTGCGCATTTTCAAAAAATTCTAAATTGAGCAAAAATTTTTGTTTTGAATTTCTATTTTTTTTATTGTCCAATAGTAAAAACTATGTACATATAAAAAATTCGCCTTAAATTTTGAATCAATAGGAAATTTTTTTTTAATTTTCAAACATTGGAATTTTCAAATCAAAAAGAGAACGGAAGATAGGTGTTATTCGATTTCAAAATTTTTTTTTACTTTTTTCGGATGCCAACCCACAAATTTTTTTCCTTCAGCTTAAACGATTCAATTACTTTTAGCATTTTCATTCCGCCCTAAAATCTACGATTTTAACAGAAATTTCTATAAATAAAACAGTAAAAATATGCTGTTTTTATTTTAGCAGATGCCTCCTGTTAATTCAATATTTATTATTTCTCGTAGAACGAGAGGTTTCCGAAAGTTTTTCGATGGATATTATAGTTGAAATAGAAGAGGGAAGAAGAATATGTGACGTGGAACAAAGAAACCAGCCTTACGACCGAAAAATCGACTTTCAGGTTTTTATTGATTCTGAATAATGAAGATTTCCCCTATCGAATAAAAAATCCCCATTGCTCCACGATCAAAATTGAATTTTCTGGAGCTCAAAGTTGTACGAGGGCCCCTTTGTCTTCCTTCGTCTTCCTTTCACTTTGATCCGCTTTTTCTTGTAAACTCATTTTCAGTCGTAAGGCTGGTTTCTTCGTTGCACGTCACATATAATGGAAAATTATTTATTTATTTATGAATTTATGGAACTGAAGCCCAAGCTTAGGGAAAAATTTCACCATAATTTAAGACCTCAGTTCATTAAACTATTTCATATCTCCGTTACAAAGTATTGGTTTTAAAATTTTCAAATTAATCTTCGCATATTAACTTCCCAGTTATTAAAGTTGAGCAGAATATCTATAGGTATACCTACAAGAACAAAACTAAAACACTACATTATAAATTACTTTTTTAAAATACTATATTTTATTACTTTCATTACAAATACTGCTTCATAAATTGCCGGTCTCAGAGAAATAAGAAGCTTTAAAAGAAGTCACAGTAATCGAACAAAGTATGGAACAATTTTGCTCTCTTTTACTAGGTCAAATTATTCAGATACCTATTGAATGTGAATTTAATATCTTTTAAAAAGTGAAAAAACTTCCATTAGTCACTCACTTCAAGCAAAAATAAATGCACCAAGAACAAATAAAAAAAGCATATACCCGCAAGTGAAAATAGCTTTTAAATAAATTGTTCTTTTTTCTCCAGAGTTGGTTCTCTTTACTATAGTGGACATTTTCGGCACGAGTAAGGATAGCAGGTGCGAAATCTCGACTGCTCGTACATGAACTCGTTTGACTGTTTCGAATTCCAGAGTAGTGTGGAAAAGTAGGTGTGTACCTATATATCATCATAAAAAGTTTCATGGAATGTGAACGTCTTGGTGACATATAGCCATATGCAGCAACTTCTTCCATCTTGCAGACTGAAATTTCCGGACTAAAAAAGTCAAGGACGTTGTCATAACACTCTCGCTTCGCTAACATCCAGTAAAATTGTAAACGTAGTTTACTCGTGTTCTGTAGTCACTTGCTGCCTTCACAATTAGTTCCTTCAACTCGGCACGAGTAAAGGGCTCTTTGATGAATACTAATTTTTTTCGTACATTTCTGTCTTTAATAGAAGAGTGTAATTATTCTTGTTCAAGATTTCTAAACTCGAGCCCCGTAGAAATTATTTATCTCTGTTAATTGCAATATTCTTTATTTTATCACGGTGAATTTCCAAAACAAAGGTTACAAAACTGAAGTAAAAATTAAAGTAGAAACGTGGATTATATTGATTTTTCTTTTGCAATTTCATTTTGAATAAAAATTAGAAAATAGCTGACATTTTATTTTTATATTAAAAATTTGAATAAAGAAATGTATGATTTTTCAGAAACAAAGAAAATTCGCAATGGTTAGGTAAGTAAGTAAGTAAGTAATAGTCTATCCCACAATTTCCAAGGCCGATTTCTACCTTGGCGACTATAAATTTTAATGTTACATCACCGACATCACGTGGCTTGTCATTTTCATTCTCAAACCTCGTTTCGCAGATAACGGAGTCATTAGAGAGCCTTCAAGCGTACGGAGCTTATGGGAGACATTTAACTTGCGTCGCTCTGAATCTGAATTTTTAATTTTCTGATTATTAACTTTTCATTTCTATTGATATAAATTAGAATTTCGCAAATTACAATCTTACAAAGTTTTAATTTATCATCACAGTTTTAATTAATAGTCAGTCTATTTCTTATTGTACTGTAAAATATACAAAAGATATTTTATTTCCCGCTATTAAGCTTAATTGTACCATCTTCATTTACTTCAAGCCATTTCCTTTTTTCGGTCGTTTCTCAAGCTAAGTTTGAATTCACAAAAAAGTAGTGAATCATTTATTCCCTCTATCTTCTCAATTTTTTATCACTCTTCTTTTCTGAAAGAGGTTAAAGTAAAAACTTTTAAGGAAAAAATTAAGGGTATTTGATACAAATGATTCGACCGAGTTATCGACCAATTTTTTATTTATATTCAGCGGGTTTTTAAGAGAGATATGCAAATATAATGCTGAAATATGAGGAAATAATAAAGAATATATCAAGGAATCGATGTCTGGTGCGTTTCAATTTTTATTTTGAAAAAAATTGTTTTTGAAACATTTTTTTTCGAAATAAAAACTGAAACGCACCAGACATCGATGCCTAAATATATCCTTTATTATTTTCCAAAATTTCAGCATTATATTTGCATTTTTCTCTTACTAAACCCGTCGAATGTAAATAAGAAATCGGTCGGTAATTCGTGACGACATTATGTTTCACATACCCTTAAGCTTGAATTATATGTGTATTCAGATGAAAAAATAGCAAAAGTCAAATGAACCTGAAAAAGATTTTCAAATCTAATTTTATTCAAAAGTCGATTTGAAATAAAAAAATGAAAATGAATGATAATATTATTTACGTAATCCTGCGAGTACTTTCAGTTAATATGTACAATGTACATTAATTTAACAGTCCATAAAGTATTTTATGTAATTGCAAATATTTTATGTTCATTTTAATTTACGATAATTATTCTCATCTATTAATCACAGGAAGTGACTGCAAGCTTTTCGTTTTCGGTAATATATTAAACCACAATTCATCGATAAATAATGTCAACCCATTCATTAAGCTCTTTATAGAAAAGAGCATGTGTTTCCACACAATAATATCGTAAATGAATAAATAATTAGTACATATGTATGGAATTTCGATGATACAGCAATGACAATATTTGGAAAATTAAACCTCAACTGATTTGGAATTAAACTAATGAATGGAGATCGTCAAATAATCTACGGTGAAGTATATTTATATGTATTCACCAACGTAAAAGCAAAATGAGAATAAAATGAAACCGCAGAAGCTTGCAAGTGACGCCAGAAAATGAACGAGGGCTTTAGGAGAAATGAAAACGCAGACATACTAGTCTCTTCGATGAGTAACGAGAAAGTCGTGCTAGGATTCATAATTCCAAGTTTTGAATTTCGAAGAGATTTTTTGATTCATTTGACCCGATTTCATTCATTATTTAATTTTACATTCCTTTCTTTAAAAGAATTCAAATTCATATATATTTTTTAATATTGAAAATTTGCACGCTTCGAATTTTAAATTAGAGCTGAAAATTTTAATTTACGCGTGCTTTTAATAGTAAATTATTCGCCAAGTTTAAACGAAAATTTTGGTGAGAGCGTAGTTTAAATCACGAGGCGAAGCCGAGGGATTTAATCGGTCGAGCCAAAATTTTCGTTTGGACATGGTAAATACAGTGCTTTTCGTCATAAGATCGAGAAAAAGCCAAATGAAAATGCCGAAATGACGAAAAATTAATTTGAACTTTTCCAATAAATGAAACCGATTTGATTAAAGCATTAAATTTTTAGCATTCCTGGGTAGAGAAATGTTACAAAAGAAGCAATCAAATTTAGGGAATTTAGAATTATAAATATAACGGTGTAATTGGAAGGAGCTATTTTTTTTTTTTGAAAATAAGAGTTAAGATTACGCCACTGAATGGCCTATTTGTTGCGAATGTAAATCAAATAAAAAAAGGGTCGCTTACTGAAATGTATAGAATTCAGTCTGGAAGCGAGTCACGTGAATTTGTGGTGTTCCCAACTACACAGATTTACATCGTAACAATGTGCAACAGGTCTCAAATGATTCTTAGAGTAATGTCGATTGTAGATAACTACTGTAAATTCTCTTTTAACCCGGCTAATTATAAGCCAGCGGGAAGGATTCGGTTAAAAGCGTTCGTTCGATAATAACTTAATTCGCAAGTAATTAGTTCGGAAGTTCGTTTAATTGACTTTTGATTGGACCGAAAACGATCGATGCGCGGATTCTCTGATGCAGATTTATCGAAACATTACATCAACAACTGGGATTATAACCGTTTTCAAAATCTAAAATACACTTTTAAATTTAATATTACAATTGTAATTTTAACATCTCAGAGCTTTATAACAATTTTTTCAATATCAAATGATTAAAATAAAATGTTAAAAGATTTTTTTCATAAAAACTTGCATAACAATATTTTTATACTAGCTTTTATGCATTTGTTTTATTAATTATTCAGTTATTTTGTTTTATTCTGTTTTCTAAATATTTTTATTTTCATTTTTTTTATTTTAACCCGTAGAAGGCACACTCCTTTGACGCACTCTCTACAGGCACACTGGTGTGAATCGGGATTTTCTGTTTTTGAAGCTCGTTATCTCCTTAAAAATTATAGATAATTTAAAAAGTGGATATGATTTCTCATGTAAAATTTTATGCGCAATCGATTAGTGATATTTAAATTTCGACGAAGTTTCACCATTTTTCGTAAACTTTAATTTTTTAAACGAAGATTTTTAAAAAATAATTTTTTTTACTTTTGTATTCCATTTTTTATGCCTCAACAGAATTAAATCAAATTTAAAGGAAATTAAAGATAAGATGTTTACTTTTATATAAACAAGATTTCATAGTAATAAAGTTAATAATTGAATATTTTTTAAGGCGCTCACTGCTTCGAATTCGCACCAATTTGTACTTTATGTGTTTTTTCTTGAAAGAAAAGATTCAACTGGCCCTCAGTCTCTTATTATCCGACGCAGCATTAGAGGACAGGCATATTTATCGTAGTGGGGAGAAAAAAAACAGAATTCATTTCCCTTTGAATTCTACAAAATTGAAATTTTCGTTGATGCGAGTTCGCACCAGTGTGCCTTCTACGGGTTAATACACTTTCCTTAAATAACTTAATTAACTTTTGAACATAATTCTAATTATTATCATCAGGTGCCTCGGATAGTAAGAACTAAAAATACAATGATGAAAATTACGTAACAAAGGACGTGAGGGGAGGGTGTCTAAACTATTTTGTTACTACTTGTTATATGGAGAATGAGAGCGAGGAGTCCAATAATTTTCAAAAAATGTGTTACGGAATTTGTTGATGGCCCCTAAAGAAAATATCCAAAAATTCTTTAATATTTTTAAAAATATACTAGACCTCTCCAGAATGTTCTAGAATCCTCTAGACTATGCTGAACTCCAGAATTCTGCAGAATTTGCAAAGGACTCTCATAATCGTCAAGAATCTTCTAGACTCTTTTCAAAATATTCCTAAAATTCTCTAGACTTTTCAAAACTCTTCCAAAAAATGTCTAGAATATTCTACAAGATATTAGAAGTTTAGGGAAGAATTTAAAAGATTTTTAAGGATTCTAAAAGATTTCGAAACAGACTAGAATATTTTGCAAAACTATAATAGGTTTTTGGGTGTTTTTGAAGATTTTAGAAGATTTTAGAACTCTGGGAAAGTTTGGATATCTCTGTAAGAGGTTTAAACAATCCTGAGAAGTGTTAGAAGGTTTTAGACAATGCTGGAGGGTCTTAGAGAATTCTGGAAGAATCAAGAAATCTCTGGAAGATTCTAAAACATTATAAAAAATATTGAAGATTCTATAGGATTTTGAGGGATTTTAAGAGATTTAACGAACCTACAAGAAAATTAAAAATATTCTAGGAAATTCTAGAAGATTGCCGAAAAATCTAGAAGATTTCATAAAGGATTTTAGAAAACTTTAGAGACTTCCAAAGGTTCTGAAAGTCTAGTTTGTGGAGTATTTTATTAGATTCTAGACACGGATGTAAGATTTTTGAGGATTTTTTAGGATTCCGGAGAATTTTAGAAAATTCAGTTCAGTAATTCGATTTGTCGAAAAATTTAAATGTTGGTAATTTCATAATTAAGAAATTTTCATTCTTGTCCGAAATTTTAGCAGCCGAATATTTTTATGTGTTGTTAATTTTCAGCCCATAATTTTTTGTTCGGAAATATTTGCTACCGCAATTTCTCTCTTTTGTTGAGTTCAAGGTGTGACTAAAAATTTTTTTTCGGGAATATCATATGTAGAGCCTCTGATAATATTTCTGTGATTTAATTTCTGGTTTACAGTACCGATCACAAATATGAGATCAGTTGTTTTTGTTACATGATTTTTATAATATACAAGATAAAATTATTTCCTCAAAATAATACGAAAACTATCGAAATTCTGCATTAAATAAGCTCATGGTGAAGTGATTTTGTCAATTATGTAGAAAAATATTTCAAAAATAGTGCATTTTTTAATTTTTTCTAAGGCTTTTAATAATTACGAAATAATTTACATATTTAAATATACTTGGGCTCATTTTAAAAGTAAATTTTCATAGAATTTCATGAATGTATGTAAAAAAAACTCCAATTTTTTTCCTCGATTCTGCCAAAAACTGAACTTAGCACTTAAAAGCTATAAAATCTCAATAACTTCTAATTATTTATAAAAAATATTAAAAATTATTCTATATTAATATATTTCAAAATTTTTTATTAGAATTCATAGAAAAATTAATTTCTATATTTTACGCAATTAATTTTTCCGAGTACTCGCTTTATTTGAAATTTTACAACGTTTTTGTTCCAAGTTCAGTTTTTGGCAGAATGGAGAGAAAAATTTGGAGAATTCTCTTCATACAGTCATGAAATTCTACGGTAATTTATCTTTAAAATGAGTTCAAGGACATTAAACAGTGTTAATTATTTCTCAAGTTATTGAAAGTTTTGGAAGAAATCGAAAGATGCTCTATTCTTGCAATAGTTTCTTACAAAATTGACGAAAGCACTTCACCTTCGGCTTATGTAATGCAGAATTTTGATAGCTTTCGTACTGTTGTAAAGAAAAAAATTTAGCTCGTAGATTGTAAAAAATTAGGAGAACTTATGCATCTCACAAAAACAAGTGGTCTCATATTCGTGACCGGTACTGTATTTGCAGTCAATACAATTTTATTTGTTAATGAAATTTGATAAAAATATTGTATTTACTGACTTTTATTAGCTTCCTTGATAATTTTAAATGAAAAAAATTTCCCCCTTTTTCTCCTTTTTTTGAAAAATAAATCCCCTATTTTCTCTGAAATTGAACTTCTGAACCGCTGTGATCCCTGCAAGATAAAAAATTTTTTAAAATTATAAATAAAAAGATATATGTGCAAATTAACTGCAGCTTGGAATATTGGCACTTTTGGGCAATTACCTATATAATCCTTGCAATATTTTATGTGTTTATTCACTTTCATTAAACAGAAAGCATAATCCTCCCTTATATTTGTAAGAGTTATAAAATACTATTTGATAATATTTTATTTTGTGGATATATTTTTCATATGGAATATGTATCTGAAAATTTTCGATTTAAACATTGAAATAGGAGTGACAGGGAATCATTTTCCACTGACAATGTTCTTTGGCCCCAGGCATTCATTTCGTACAGCTGCGTCGTGCTTTCAGCTGTGCCAAAGCACAGCGTATCTCTCCCTTTCTGTCTATCTTTCTTTATCATCTGCTCTCTCTCTCTCTCTCTCTTGCACTCTTATATTCCCTTCTCCACTCGTTCGTGCCCTTCTCTGTTTCGAGTGCACGTTTATTGCAGCAGACTCAGGAAATACTCGTAGAGAGCTTCGCAAATATTTCGGTGAAAACGGACAGACCGTATGTTACTACCGACTCATTCAAAAACTCGGTTAAAAAAATTTATACTCTTGTTGAGAAGCTCTGGAAACTCTTATAGGGATGTCAAATCGCAGGAATTTCCAGTGAACTTTTATATTTTCATCAGTTTTTCCACTTCTGTTTCTATATTTTATATACATATATTTTTACCTTTACTTAAATTTTCGTTTATTCTTATGTTTACATTTAAATTTGACCTGAATTTGAGTATTATTTGAAAATTTTCTCATTCTCATCTCATATCTTTTCTGGAGCTGTGTTCAAACTTATGAAATTTAAATTGCTAATGCGAAAGAAGGAATAAAATTACAAAATTTTACGAGAGTCTTATAACGTTTCTTCTAAGGAGAGGCATTTTATCTAAGTTTCACATAAAGTAAGGCTCTCAGATTTTCTTATATAGAGGATCAATATTTTATATGATGTTCTTTTCAATTAGGGGAGAAATTTTTCTAACTTTCCTCCGAAACATCTAGAATTCAAGAAGAAACTCAGAGAAAAGATCTATCTATCCTGTAAAAAGTTTCTCAGCCTCCTCTTTCCCTTCTTTTTCCACCAGTTTCCAATATTGCCTTCTATATAATCATTTTTTTCTACGTCAAAGTCGTAATGTTTTTCTGCTTTAGAAATCGAGATTTCCATGATTAAAGGACCAGAGTTTATACCAAATGAAGGGAATTTCATTAGTTTAGTGCAGAGTCACTGATTTGATTTGCCATTTAGAGTGGCCTGCTATGCATCCTGTAAAAACAGTCTAAAGTTTTACAAAAGCCATTAATTTAGGTGAAACCTAAAAAAAGCTCTTTTGAAGGAAAGCTGAGCCATAGGTGGTTCTGGGAGAATCAGCAAAATTACTGCCTCCTTGGCAACCCTATACTTCTATTAAGGCAGCCAAGGTTGCCTTCCCATTAATATAGTTTAAGGCAAATATGCCATACTGTCGGCTCATCTTAAGCTTGTCCAGGTCCCTTTCAGATGAATTGCTGCC
>JBAGKK010269485.1:0-20741 GCA_037177015.1 Euceroptres primus | reverse complement strand
CGCGGACAAAGCAGACAACTAAAGAAGAGTGGGAGAACTCTTATTTGTATGTGTGTGGGCGTACATATATTCTAACAATATTTAAACAATATTATACTGAAGTACAGAAGAGTCGGGCTATTCGCGCATGGTGGGGCTAAAAGGTACAACTCACTTTAAGTACTATGTTTTTTAATATGATAATGAGAATCAAAATAATAACCTCTTGGCATAGAAGATTCAGAAGGATTTCTACTTTACTGAGGATGAAGCTGGAATTTTATGCAACCTCTGTAAAAGCATTGAAAAATGTTTAAATATTTGGATGCATTTTAAAAAATTGGTTAGACTTCCAAACTTTGTATACATTCCAATAGTATACACAGTCCAATAGTATACATGTAATACAAAATGTTCAGTTGCTCGTGTTCTTCTTTATACTTTATCAACAGAAAGTATTCTCGAATCTTTAAAACATAATTCTAAATAGAAATTAAGTATTAAAAAATTGTCTTATTAATCTAAACCATTAAACAAAAAATATTTGTAATTATTTAGAAGATCGTCGGTACAAAAAGGTACAACAGTTCAGCAATGATAACTTTAAGTAGAAATTATTTAAAAACCTAAAAATGATTGATTTCCTTTCAGAATTGAGTCCTCTAACTGCCTGTAGTAATTGAAAAAATTGAATAATTATTATTATATATAATGACTCATATTTACCAGCCCGTGCAGCACGCTTATATTTTTCTGCATTATCTGCAAGAAACAAAAAGGGAGGAAATCTTTAATTATTGAAAAAGCCCTGATTTATTTCGTTGGACACTTTTTCCACAAAATTGGGAATTTTTGAAATCGTTGATGCTTTTTTCTAAGTTAACTGATATTTTTAATTGATGCTGCAGGCAGGCAAATGTTTTCTTTTAAAAATCAGACTCGAAGCAAACATCCGCGCAGCAAAGAAAAGTAGAAAAATTTTAATTATTGAGAAAGCCCTGATTTACGTCCTGGGCCGCTTTTTCCAAGCCGTTGAAATTTGACATTTTTGGAACCGTTTTGTTGCTTTTTTCTAGGTTAACTGATATTTTTCATTGATCCTAAAGAGTAGAAAATTTTAATTACTGAGAAAGCCCTGATTTATTTCCTGTGCCAAATTTGGTATTTTTGAAACCGTTGTTGCTTTTTTCTAAGTTAACTGATATTTTTTATTGATCCTGTGGGCCGGCAAACTTTTTTTTGTAACAAGGAGACTTCTATCAAACATCCGGAGCAAAGAAAGCGGAAAAAAAGCACAAAAAGAGGTATTTTTTAGTGTGTAATATATAGTGGCACATTCAAATTTCTTAACAGTTTTCATCAAATATCTTCGTTCCCTCTCAAAAAACCTTTTTTAATTTATTTCTGAATCAAAAAATAAAAAAACTACACTTCTGATATAATTTTAAGAAAATTTCCCTGCTATATATTCAAAACATAAATTGTCGGCGGCGCTATAGCCCTCTGTCGTTTAAACTTCTAAATAATGGATGTATGTAACGGGTCAGAAGAATAACACTCACAAATACTTTTTATTATGCCTGAACTATACTGCAGGACTTCTTTATCATAAAAAGATCTTTGCCGGTCAGGGGTTTAGATTTAGTCTCTAAACCTTTTTGCTAGTTTTTATTTTAACATTAGTGGTCTTAATTGTACGATCTGCATCTTTTATCTCTACAGTAGGTGCAGTAGGAACGACAACATAATGCACTATTGGAGTTGCGGTGATCTGGGTTTTCACGCAAAATACACAAATCTTTTTTGGAATACATTCACGAAGTCTGTCGAAGATTCAGCATTTGTGACCCATAAAAACTATGATTGACGCAATTGCTGTATATCCTAGGTACTGCAGCCAATTGGTGGCCTGTTCAGTCCATGTTCGCGTTCTTCTATCTCTAGTGACCTTGTCTACTGCGTTTTCGATGTCATCAACAGATTGCTTTTAATTATTTAAATTCAACGGCCTAATTTCCTGTGTCAACGGTATTAGCTTGTCTTTTATAGAATCTAATTGTTTCTCAGTATACGGTAATGATAGATTTTTTCTATAGGACGGAATTTAGGGGCTGAACACTTTGCGACTGATCGCGCCGTACACTGTGTGAAGGAATTTGAGGGAACGCCGGGCGAGCTGCATCTCCCCCATCTCTCCGGACCACCCGCTGCTTGAGCGCGATTGTGCGGCGACAATGTTTCCTCGTCTGGCGTTGAAGCTTCCTTTTCTGACGGATGGTGCTGTGGATGGTCATTCGATTCATCCTCCGTGACCAAGGCATTGTTAAACTCTGCAAGATTTTCTATTTCGTCAGCTCGCTTCAGGTTTTCCTGGTTTAAAGTCAACAGGCTAGTTTCAAACCTGTCCTGCTTCTTATCGATTATTTGAATTTTATTCAGGATCAGTGTTAGGACATCCTGATTTGACGAATCCTCCGTTGCTATAGTGGGGGGCGGCCGTAAATCCACTCACTCAAATCCACGATTTTCGAATAAAATCGTTACTTTAATGAATTTAACACGCCCGATTTTCCACGATTTTACTAAAACACGAGTTTACCAGCATTGGCCTGTCCAAGTAGGAGCGGGCCATCCCAAAACAGATGTTTCGCCATCCCTTCCAATGCTAACTGCTAAGCTAAGTCTACCGTCTCCCATCATCTTAGCTGAAAAAGCAGCGTTAGAAGGGAAGGCGAAGATCTGTTTTGGGATGGCGCGCTCCTACTTGGACAGGCCTGCTTTAGGTAATAAAATGTGAAAATAAAGGGCAAAATTTATAAAATACCGCCTTCGTAACCGCCACTAGTCCTCTAAAAATTTATTATTATTATTAATTTCAACAAGTGTATTCTGGGTAAAAACAAATGTGGCTCCAAAATTTAAGTTCGTAAAGAAATTATTTAAATTTACAAATTAATACCCACTAAATTGTAAAATTCTCATAAATAAAATAATACTAATCTATAATAATTCTAATGCTAAGGCGAAATCTTAAAGAAAAGCTGTCCTGAAAATATGTATAGATTATTAATTTATTTCAGCACTGTTAGTTTTAAATGTTTTTGTCTTGATAAAAGTAATACTTTTAAATATAGTTTAAATATTTAAATATTTTTTAACATTAAATCTGTTAAAATAGCTAGTTTTTTATGTTGGCAGAATGCGCAGGCCTTAAAAAACTTTTTATAGTGTTTTTTTCACGAATTATCCAGATCGGGGAAAATGACACTAACAATAAAAACATCTTAATTACTAAGTTCTTTGTGGTAATTAAAAGTCTGTTTCTGTAGAAAGTTTCAAAGCTAAATGTTCCATAAATATAAAGAACAAAAGAAACAGTTGGAAAAAAATCCTACCTATGGTATGTATTTTAAAAAGAAACTAAATCATGTTGAAATTAAATAATATTTGTCAGTTGATTATTCTAAAAGGTCAAAAGACATTCATTTTCAATATTTGAGGATCTAATAGCGTTGGTAAAAATTAAAAAAGATTATTTTCTGTAATGAATATTTATAATTTATTTAAATTATTAAATTATAAAATTCAAATTATAATGTTAATTTAGAATTAAGGAAATTTACAAACGTTGCTTCATGAGTCTTGTTTAATGAATAACTTATATTGAACTTATTGATAAATAGTAAACGGTCGTGAGAATTGCCAAGAAAAAAGAATTTTCTACTACTGAGTATTTTTTAAATATTAGTAACATTCGAAAAGACTTCTCTCTCACAAGAATTCTTGGATATCGTGCAGAATAAGTTTATAATTCTTATCAAGGATAAGTTTTTAAAATCTATCCACTTGAAAAATTTGGTATGAACGATTATCACGAAAATGCAACAATAAATAATCACATTTAAATTACAGGTACTTTTGGAAATTTAATTACTGTTTAATTTTTTCAAACTGACAATAATAGCTTATACAAGAAATATCGAAATTATTTTAAGATACCTTAAATCACAATTAAGAAATTGAAGGTTTTGACTAATTAATTGAAAGTTCTAGTGTCTATAAAACTCAATTATTGTCTAGAATTTTCCGAAGCTAATGCAAAACGATTTATAGAATACTACACCATTTTCATAATAAGTCGTTCATGATTTTCTTATTAATCAGATTAAAAGCGCTTTTCCTTTAATATTTACGAGATTAAATTTCGACAAATATTTGTAAGTCGTATAAAGATTAAATCTAACTTCACAAATAAGCACGAGACAGAGAATCCTCAGTACTGAGTCGTCAAAAATTTGAAGTAATTTACGATCAACATTCGAATCAGCTTTGTGTTTCAACGTTCGTAATATTGGCAAAAGTTGCTAACTACATTTATATTTATAAAGACGCCCACACTCTCCATTTCTATCTTAATACGTTTCTTCAATTCTTCGTCAAGCTTCTTTTTCAAGGCTTAAAATTTTTAAAACCACAAGGCCTGAACTAAAAAATATTTTAAAAATTAATTTAAACTAATTATTCCTGAAAAACTGCATTTAAAAAAACTAATGATTACTTAGCAGATTCAAATACAAATCTTTTGAATTAAATTTTGTTAATAAGATGACGACTTTTTAAGATTTGCTGATTGTTTTTCCAAACGTCGGTTTCAGTAACTTTAAGCCTTGATTTTACAAATCCTCAATAACAAATCATATTATCAATTCTCATCAGCGAGAGTGAGTGAAGTCTAGAGTAAAACTCAAGAAAGTAGGTACAAAAAACACTTTGATCTTAGAAAATATACATTTCGCGGATAATCGAAGGCCCACGCGAATAAAATGCCATCATAATTCTACTAAATTACGTTACATTTTTACATCCTTTTCAAGGATTTCGTAAAATGAACGAATTGCTATTACTCACATACTGCTATGTGTTTATGTGCACGTATATATATACAGGAAGGAAATGTCCTTCTGAAAACGGTGAATACGTGAAAATAGAAGGTACACTCCAGTTCGATTCAAGTAACTAAAAAGCAGGTCGAAAACATTTCCGATTTCAAAGTCAGAGTTAAACTTCATAAAACATCTCGTTTTTATTAGTTCAAAATAAAAATTCTTTTAATATACGATTTTTTAAAAATTGATTAATTATATGAATTTTAAATATGAAACTTATATTTGTTTGTCATCCCTTAGAAAAAGAACAATTGGCAAAAATTGGTTTATTATTCACATTGATTTTAACCAATAGTGAAGACTGAAGAATGACGTAACAACAAATATCACATCAAAATTTACAAGAAATCGAAGATGTCGAAAATCCTAATCTTCTCATTCTTCTCTTTGCTCATGATTTACATGTATGAAGTTTATGAATTGTATTCATACAAAGAACCATTATTATATTTTTATACTTCAATGGCCATTAAACAACTTTATAACTCTTCCTCAAAAACCAAAATCAAGATTATCAAATTTATTATTCTTTTATTTCATTGCAATTTATCATCTACTAACAGCTTACTTTTATAATAAATTCTGGTGGTTTAGAGAAATATGCTTAAAAACAGACATTGATATTTAAGAAAAACCGAGACAGGTCAATATATTTTTAAAATACTTATTAATAACCTGTAAAGAGATTTCATGTAGAAGAAGGTAATTCTTATATCGAAATTAAAAATGTCAGAAAAAAGGAGAACAAAGAATGCAAAACAAAAACAACAACCAGTAACTCAAGAATTACCAGTTTTTGAAGAAAATAAAGGTCTTGAAAAAGTCATAGAACCGCTAGTATCCTTTGAATCCAATTTTAAGATCAATGTTAATGCAACAGTAGAATATCTTCACGAAGAATATTCAGTTAATTCTCGTGCTCAAGACCTTTATCATGATATTCAGAGTCTGAAATTAATTGATAAAATTGACTGGGATATCACTGATAGTTCAGAAGAAATAGAAGTCCCAATCAGTTACTCAAATATATGCATGTCAAATCATTAAATTTATCTATTTTCTGACAAGGAATAGGTATATCCTACTCAATCCAATTCATCAAGTGCTGTGGATCATTGGATAAGCTATGAATGTCAAACGAATCCAGACTTTAATAAAAGATTAAGTAACACCAATGAACAAAAGAAACTTGATTTAATTGAGAAAATGATAATTCCCAATTTATTGAGAAAGTTTGTCACACGCAGAGATATCATACAGGCTGATATGATTTTTCCAGATCTCTATAATGAATTATTAAAGATAGTTACTAAAAATTTTTTCCACATTTTTTATGGTCTCTATCTGATCATAAAAAATCTCGGTAACAATTCTTATGAATTGGGGCGGGTTGATGATCCTAGTACAAGTATAGGGGTACATAATCAGGCGAATTTGCGAAAATATCATGAGCGCTGATTTGATGATTTCAAGGTCAACTGAGATTCATTTGTGTCTTCGCAGGTTGGTCTTCGATACTGGGTAATATACTAGATAAAGAGAAATGTATATATTATAGATTTTCATGCGACAGCATTTGACTAACACTCTTTCGGTTGTTTATGTTTACATCTTGTAAATATAGCATGAATGTATGATGAAGTTTGGCGGATAATGATGTGTACGATTTTTACTGTAAAAAGTTTATGCGATTATAAGCGAAAAGATTAATTTCTTTTTGTATGCTCAAAAAAAAAAAAAATCGAATATGAAACCCCGTCATTGCGCATTTGTTTCTATCAATGCACAATTTGCTATTTTAGACAATGTATTAATTCTATCTGATGTGTACAATACTATTTGTATGATAGTTTGAGTGCTTCTGACATAACTTCATTTTGTCCTAAGCAAGGGGGATAATGAGGCAAGTGCATGATTTAAAATTCCACGGTTATGAAAATAAAAATGTCTGCGAAACACGTTATTTTAGCGAGTCTATCGTCGTTTTAAATTTAGGAAAGATGTATGTGGAGTGGGGGGATATCGATTTTGAGGTACCGAGAGTAAGACTCTCTAATAATTGCTCATTTGTTCGCCTTCCTTTGGTCATCGCAGTCGAATCCGCGCTTGTAAGAGCTTTCTTAAAAAGTGTCAAAAATATCGAGTTACTCGAGTTTAAAATTACAATTCCATTTTAAAATAGAAAACTGAACTGTTTTCGACCCACCTAGATATACTTCTACTTCGTTAGACATTCGTCGTTCGTCGATTCGTTTCATGGCGCAACGACATTGTCAGCAGCAATTATACTGCCAAGTTCGTTAATATCTTACATACAAGAAGTACTTTAAATCGTTTTTATACGAACCGAAGATCGCTAATCTGACCATATCAAGCGGCCAATAGTGATCCAAGTGCGAATATTTCTGAAAAGGATTCTATACAGATTGTTTTTATCTAATAAGTATATTATGTTTCTCGCTTCTTTCGATATTTACTGATGCTCTCCGAAATCGATAGTCTGAAAGCTTAAATATTCCCTCCGCTAGGGTAAAAAGGAAACCCTCCAAACTGAAAGTTCACAGGTGTCTTCGGCGAAGGACACGTGTAGAGAAAATCGTCAGATTGCAACTGAGTCCTATTCAGATTCGGCTCCGAAGTAGATCTTGTAATCTTAGGAAGTCCCCTGAGGAGAGCTTCTAGGCTTGCCAAGATCTGCCGAAAAATCGGTCGCTCGTCTCTGGAGAACTTTATGCAATCTTCGGTCAATCTGCGGAGAGCCTTTGGAGTGTCTGATTTTAGTTTGTTTAAATCCGGACGTAGATATCCCCTTCCAACCATAAAGAGGATCTGATCCTTATTATTAACATGAGAATAGGGGAGTTGACCCGCCAAGAGTTCGAACAAAACGACACCAAAGGCGTAGACATCCGATTGAAAACTGTAGGGGTTCTCCTCCTGCATTCTGATGACTTCAGGCGCCATCCAGAGGATCGATCCAGTCGGTTGATGAAATTGCAGAGACCCTGACCATCTCGTCTTGGCTGTTGCGAGACCAAAGTCTCCTATCTTCACAGTGAGATCATCATGCAGAAATATATTGTTGCTCTTCAAGTCTCTGTGGATGATGTTCTTCGCGTGCAAGTAGTCCATTCCCTGTGCAGTCTGTCTACCGATCTCGATCAGAGTTAGCAGCTGGAACCTTGACTCGAAAACGTGCAGGTGTTTGTATAAGGACGACCCTTCACACCACTGGGTGACGATAGCCAGCTGAGGTTTGCTGACACAGCCCATGAAGAGGAGTATATTGACGTGGCGAGTCTTTCGCAAAACTGCCACTTCATTCTTGAATGCCTGAAGCTGCGCCGCCGTGGGGATTTTGACGTTCAAAGTCTTCACCGCGACTGGACCATGCCAATGCGCTTTGTAGACCGTCCCGAAGGATCCCGAGCCGATTCGGGGTCCGACTAGGATTTCATCTGCAGGAATCTCCCAATCTTCGATTGATTCTCGAGGTGCGAGGAGGTTCTTCGACGATTCGTCGGCGGATCGCGCCCTGGGACGCTTCGGCCTTAAGGTACTGGTAGGACTAGCCTGCGTGGACTGACTGTGCTTCGTCGGGCTGCTACCAGGAGACATGGGACTCTGGGTCGTACCTGCTGGTCGTCCAAGACCCTGGACTCTTGAGTACTCATCCAGGTTGATAGGCTCTCCTCCCGGTTTGACCATGTTGAAGCAAACATTAGGAGCAGAGCTTGATCGATCCTGCTGTCCGAGTGACCTAGGATGCCTAGTATTCCTGGAAGTAGCCAGGGAGGATGATAAGCCGTAGCCTGAGGGTAGCTGCAGAATTCCTGCGGTGGTTTCTGGATTGTGTGCAAGGAGTGCCTGGTAGTAGGCATCTTGCATTCGCGTTTGGTGGCAAAGTGCTGGCACACCACCTGCACATCTTTGGTGAAATCTGTAGTTACAGGTCCTGCAGTAGAATCCTTGGAAGAGCAGCTTTCGACAGCACTCGCAGAACGCAAGGGAGAAAAAGGTCTTCCGCACAAAATTATGGGATATCGATGTCGCGATGGGAAACTTATCGAGGATCTCCACTGAGATTTCGTCACATTCGAGGGAGGAAATGTCCGTGTCCCAAGGTATGGGATGTTTCGAGTCGTCGGATCCTACTATATAGACCATACACATTTCGGTGGTGAGGTTCCGGAGTTTCATGGCCTTGGCAAGAGCATCTCTTAGGGAAAGACCTTCACGGACTTGTACACTTGTCCGCTGTTGGTTGGGAAGATGGGCTCTGACGAGAGATTTCAGCGGAGTTCTGGGAGAACGGAATTTGCTGAATGACTGGGATTCGTTATCCGCTGATGCAGCACCTTCGGTCGTTGTAGAGTTGAGCAGTTCATTCAGCTTCTGTTGCTTCGATTCCAGCTCGTGCAACTTGCTGGTTAATTCTTGATACTCTGTCAAGTAGATCGAAGGCGGATCTTGGAAACCAGCGAACCGGTTGTTGAGCGCATCAATGTTTTGACGTATGACGTGGATCACGCTCTGGATGTTGCGAAGTTCGTACCTGTTGATTAAACACTGAGCATTAGATTTCTTTTGAGACTTTTTATTGAACATTGGCAGGTCTGTAATATAAAATAATTGATTGAGGTTTCGACAGAGAAAAAAATTGCTATCTTATCGTTTCTTAATCTTTCCTAATCTTTTAGATTCACATATCGAATTTGGAATTTGATATCAGATGCCTCTTGAACTTATGAACCGAAATTTTATTAAAGGCACCTGCTTTGTTTTTTAAATAATTCATACGAAAGAGATTTAATATTCTGGAGTTGCAAGTAAAAAAAAAAGATGAAAAATGATATTGAAAAAGTTTAAGAAGTTTAATAGAGAATTCACCTAAGAGGATCCGTGTCCAGTGATCCATCCTCCGGATCGCTGAGTTCGCCTTGATCAGCACTTCGCGAACACGACATCGTGCTCTCGAGAGCCGATCGACTCTTCCTTTTCCTATGATGTCGGCCAGGTGACGATAGACTTATTCTTCCTTTATTTTTGCGACTAAACACTTCGGTCTGTTCTCTCACGTGGACTACTGGATAATACCTGTTGAAAAAAAGTTGTTGCTTTTAATCCAAGTTTATAAGCTTTCCATAGAAAATGTATTATTTTCATTAAAAACAGCGCTCAAATTTTACTTTATTCTGTCTTTTCATTATCACCTGTTATTTTATCTATTTCCCAACATTATATTCTTGTAAAGAAAAGTTTAATTTTAATATAAAACTAATATCCGACATTTGTCAGAATTTTATCGACATTACTCCAAAATGAAATAAAGAGAAAATCATAATTTCCCTACAAAAATGTATTTCAGGTACCTATTTTCATCAATACAATACATCTATTTGAATACAACGTTTGTGCCTCAATTCAATGTTCGTGACGGCATTGTCTAATGTGAGGAAAACAAACAAGTCACGAACGTCAGCACAAATTATAATAATAAAGTAAAATTAGTATAGCTATAGGAAGTTAAATCACGGAAGAAAATTCCTGGTAATTTTCCGAATGCCGAAAATTGTTCCTTGTCATTATTGGTCACATGACTGCTGAGCTTAATAAAGTTGAATTTGAATTTGATGTAAAATCAAAAGTTTATGATGAATAAGAGTTGACATTAAGTTTATCTTTTTACTGAAGGTTGAAATTATTTTCAATAATAATGAAATCAATTCTATGTACTACGTTCTTTTATACAAACTTACGTTTAAATTGAGTCCAAGAATATTACAAAATCTTTATTCTCATTCAACTTATAATTTTCAAGCTAAATTATTAAGTATTAATTTGTTTTCTAGCTTTACTCCAAAAATTAAACAAATTCACCAGTCCAATGGCCACTCCGAAAATATCTCATAAAAGTTCGTAAGATTTGATTTATATTTGTCTCTGAATTTCCAAAATTTCTCCTCTTCAGGAGTCACTTCCCTTTGTTCATTTGACATCCAAAAAGCATATCGCATTGCTAATAATAAATTGGGACGAAAGGAGTAAATTTCAGTGTGGAGTATCCTTGGAAATTGTTGGCTGACCGATCGCAGTAAAGTTAACGGGAAAGTATCGTCACAAAAAAAGATAGGGAGGAAAAAAGAGAATTGGAGACAATAGGCGGAGAGGCTTTTTGTTGTCGACTTTTATACCTGGGTTCGCCGATCACGGCCATCTTCCTGGAGCGTACAAGAGCATCCTGGACTGCCGCTGCGGCTCGAATTACTCCTGTAACCGGTGCTGCCAGTGCCGGTTGACCCTCAAATCAAGCTGTTGTCGCTGTCCACGATGCACCAAGACGCGCCATAGTAACTCCTACGTTTTCGCCTCCTAGATTTGTCGTAGCCGTTGTTACGTTTCCTGTCGAGTCCACGGAACACCTGAAGGATCTGCAGCATGCCGCGACGTTGATTCCTGCACGAACGAGATGCGTGCACGCTCGTCAGTATTTTTCATAGGTGGCACATGCACTCGGTGCGACACTACTACCTGGCCTCGAGCCGTACCGAAAGAAAACTGGCACGAGATGCCGAGAGCCGAGGACGAGACCAGTGCCGTAGATATTGAACTGATAGGGATGGTTCCTGGAAAGGTCGATGTCAGAAGTAGATACACAGTTTTTCAACTTTTATATGCAGCCTAAAAGTTGCTGTAAATGAGCTTGAGAAGATGAACCTTCTGCTTGCTTTTGTTTCTGTTGCTTTTGTTTCCTCAAAAGGAATCGATTTCCGCTCTGGGAAAGGATGCGGGCCATGTTGGCCCATCTCTTCGGTATTGGCTGGAAATATAGAGTCCCAGGGTCTTTCCAGTGAGATTGTTTTTCTGATCCTATGATGATAGACGAATAAACATTGCAATTTTCCTTTGCGATTTTCCAAAAGTCGATTCGTCTTCTTTTCAAGGCTGCATAATGAAAAACTTGATTATTATATTACTCCAAAATACGGGTCGTTTTATGTAATATTATATGAGATAAAGAAATTTTAAAAGAAAAGTAAAAAATCTTGTAATAAACATTTTGAAAGAGATTTTTCCAAACTGTGAAAAATAGTGTTTTTAAATAATAAAAATAGACAATCAAATTTTTTCAAACTACAGTGGTAGTCTAAAGTATCTTTTACATTTCCAAAATTTTTAATAGTTTGAAATCTAGCGTCAAAAAATTAATCAAAACGCCAATGAAAAAGATAAAGCTCAAATAAATCTTGCGAAAGGCAAAAGCCCAACTTGCGAAACCAAAGATAGATAAAGTAGAGTCAATTGTCACAGAAAGACCAAAAAGAATTTGTCGAAAAAGGAAACTTGATCTCTAAAATTTTTTTTATAAAAACCTTTTTAATTTTTAAAAAATTTTTTTCTATTTATTATTTATATGTATTTATTATTTATATATCTATTTTCTATTTATTATTTTTTAGAAATAATTATGTTCTTGTAATTATGTTCTTTCTTAATAAAATAATAAATTCATTTTAACACAAAATTAACAAAAATTTGTATATTTTTTATCAAAATATGTTGTTACGACTAAAAACAGGATTTATTATGTATTTTCAAAAAATTATTATTTTTCATTTTTAAATTGTTAATAATTTCGATAACTTATTTCGAGTTCCAAATGCCGATAAATAATAATAAAAAATAATAATATTATAGTTACAAAGCAAATCAATTTTATTTTTACCTAATCTTTAATCTTTAAACTGTAATATCAAAGAATGATTCATTTTTATTTAAAATATTAGTTTAAAATCTTTTTTATTTGAAAGTTAAATTTTTTTGCTTTTTATATTTACTTTTTACTTTCTATTCTATCATTCCTCATTTGTGAAAATTTCATTGTATTCTTTTACTTTATTGAGGAATAATTCTATTTAGTTACAAGAAGATGTAGAATGCCTGCGACGTCAAAAGGCTCCAAAAGCCTTTCAAATAAATTTGTAGCGTGAATACTTTTACAGGTTCTTGTATTATTGTTAATAAACCTAATGTATACTAAAGGAAATCATTTTGAAAAATTTTTCGAAAAATATTTACTTTTTTCGAAAGTGCCCTCTGCGTAGAGAATAACCCATATACTTCCTTGTATAAGTTGCCATCGCAACCTCTTTGTATGAACCTAGGGTTCAAGACAACTGACAAATAAGCATCTTCTATAAATTTTATAATACCTAAATAAGTATCTAACAATTCTTTGAAGTTTCTTCTCTACACATTATAACTTTGTTTTGGAGCTGATACACTGAAAGCTCGATTTAAGCTCGGCTTCGGGGGTTGCCTCAATGGCCTTGGCCTAAATCGAACGGTCTCTAAACGTAAACAAGTGAGAGCCGTATGAACTATTTCTGTTTGATTTTTGTCACGAGTGAAAAATATCTTTTAAATATAAGTTTAATTTAACGTTTACTTTACTGTTAAGTTTGATTTAGTTATTATTTATGAATTATTACACATAACGCATAACCAAAACATTAAAAACGAACTGATGCGAGCGGACGGAATTCAACGCGTAGACTACTGCGTCACTATTGCGCACTTTGTTGTTACACTCCTTGCACAACACCGCTGAGCTCCGAGTTCAGCTTTCCTCGTCCCCTTGGACCCCTCGCCCTCAAACTAACACACACTCATCTATAAACTACTTGCTCGAAGGCCTATCCCGGGCGGCCGCTTTCAACAGCGACTTCAGTGTAATATTCTAAAGTAGGAAGCACAGAAGTTTAGCTCCGAAAACTAGAATCTTTTTGTGTTCTGCAATTCAATATTCAGAAAAATTACAATATTCAATTTTTTTCATATTACCTGCTTTTAAGAAACAAAAGATGTCTGCTAGGTGCTCTGATTTTAAAAGAGTCCAAATGAAACATCTTTGATGCCTTTTATGAGTGTCGAACGCCTTCAAAAGTCGTAAAAAATCCTCTTTTAAATATCGAAACGATCTTGAAATTATTATTGTTGAAATCTGCAATGAAAACACATCGAGATAAGCAAAAGTAGATTTTTTTCTAGTTAACGATATTGGGAGTTTTTTGAGAATATGTTAAACACTTAAAAATATTCCTCGTTTACAAAATTAGAATTAGTTTAATCTTTTTAATAATAATAATAATAATAATAATAATGATTTTAAAATATTGAAGAAATATTACAATTTTTCTGGAAACAAACGTCAGAAATGTTCAGCAACAATTAATAAAAGCAATAAACACGTGAAAATTAAATATTTAAGTGATAAAAAAAATAAATAATTTTTGAAATTATCATTTTCAACGACTCCCAATTTTCCCCAAAATACCTACGGTATTGAGTTAGACATTTACGTTCCAATGCGCAACTCCGATTTCACGGATTATGAGCACAGTCACATGTTTGTGGGTCCCGAAAGCCTCTTTTTATTAAAAGCAATATATTTTAGAATAAGAAAATTACTTTGAATTATTTAAAATTATATTTCTAATTTAATAAATAAATTTGTTTAAATTTCCTTTGAAATTCAATGTAGGAGTGAATTTCTTTTTGCGTTTGTCGTCAACAAAGAATTCAGTTTATTCAAGTTCCGCGCCATGATATAAAAGTCACGTGATATTTTTTGGTAATATCTCATTATTGAAATTCAAAACATATTTAATTACTGCCAAATATTTTACTCATTAATTCCAAATATTATTTTCAAAAAATAATCCTTATGGATATTCAGAAAATTTATTTCGAAATTTATTTATTGCCTTTTTGTTAGATTTTTAATAAAGCATAGAAAATGATAATGAGAATCGCAGCTGCAAAATCAAGACTCATTTTTTACATTTAAAATGAAAACCACCTGTTCTATAAATATAGAACTTTTGTTACACTTTATGCTATAAATCTAGTATATTAAATGCTTGTTTAAAAAAAAAATTAAACCTATAAGAACTAAAAAAACTGGGATGATATCCTTGACCCCTGGAAATTTTACATATGCATTTTCGCAATTCGAAAAGTTTTTTCAATAAAGACTCCTAGGTAAATTTCGAAATTAAAATTGCTTTTTTTGGACCAAACTACGTCACGTTTAACCTTTGAAAAAGACTTTTTGCCTTTTCAGGCAACATAGTAGTAAGCCTGATGATGATTACTTTTTTTCTCTTCTTCATTGCACCACCTTCTTTTAAATTTGGCGCACAATACTTGCAAATTTAAATTGTTAATAGTCTGCATCACAGGGACATTATTAAAACTTTCATCTGGTCAGTATAAAATCATTATTCTGCTAGTTGCGCCGTCTCGGGTTATCCTTTCAATCGTCGCGCTGTGAAGCGAATAATTCAAGTTCAATTTTTCTGTAAACATGACCACTCGCCTTGCATTCCTTGACGTCAGTGCAGTCGGCTTTGACGTCAGTAGCAGATGATACCGTTGCTAGGGTAACGGAGGACTTTCCCTATAAAGGTGATTCTTCAACACCTTGTACGAAAACTGATGAAAACTTAAGCGATTGTCATCCTAAAACAGAGAAGGTTGATCAGCCATAGATTCATATTATAGCTTTTTATAATTTAAGTCGAGAAAATTGAATTCAGAGCAATTATAAATCTTAATACCTCTCAATTCAAATGTTTTCAAATTACAAAATAAGAGACTTTTTTTGCTCTAAAATATATGACTCCAAAATAGAACATCCAATTTTCCTTGAATTAACGACTCCTTCAAGTTTGAAACTTTTCTTTAGCTTTAAATACTTGGAAATTCCAATTCTTCCATGTTAGTCTGTTTGCTAATTTTTTTTCGAATTTATTTTTTTTTACGTTCTTACGTAGTCATTGAAGAACCACCTTAAAGTTCCAGAGGCTACGTACACTTCTATCTCTCCATATCTCTCCCAAAGCGAATAAAAACTATTGGAGTATTAAAAATGGAATTTTGAGAGGCACGTGAAGTCTAGACCACAGTACGTCATATCACAAGTTTTTCTTTAGGCCTTTAGAACGATGCTTGCTAAATTGCTTTTCAATTAAACTTGACTTCTCAGACTTTTGCTGCCATTGTGGTTACCGGATACCATAAGTTTAAAGTCTACATATCCATCGTTAAACTGATATAGCCATGTCGAACATTGTTGCGGGAAAGATCGCCTTTGTTACAGGTTTCGTTACTTTGTTTCTAGCCAATCAAACTTGACAAAATTGTGCCTTAAATTTTGACCAATTGTGTACTATAAATTCTCCACTTTCAGGTGCCGGTAGTGGTATTGGAAAAGCCACGTGTCGTATTTTGGCCAGGGAAGGTGCCAAGGTCATTGCTACTGATAAAAATTTAAAAGCTGTAGAACAAAGTACATCGTTTTTGGAAGGTTTGAATTCATTAAAAATGTCCATGACCTTATTATTCACTTTGAATTGTGCAAGGAAAGAATTTAAAACGAATCTTTAAAACATTTCAGGCTTTATGTGGTATTCGATAATCCAATAACTCCGAGAATCTATCAGCAAATCTAAGATACAAAATTTTATTTTCTTCATGAAACGTGAAAAAATGTTTAAAAAGATTTTTTTTATTTCTAAAAATATTCTTCCACTCTAACTAATCATTTTCTAATACCATCAGTCGATAGTCGATAATTTTCTGAAAAAAATTTAGAATTCTCTTTCTTTTTGTAGAAAAAAAAATCTTGAAAGAGTTAATAAATAATAAACGAATATAAAATTTTTTAAAAAAGTCTCAGGAGTTTTAAGGATGGTCGACTAACTTTATTGTGTTAAAAATTCTATCTTTTTACTATTCCAAGATGATCAATGCAAAATTAATTTTCTTTCAACTAATAATTATGAAAAGACCTTAAGGGGGTGTGATACATTATGATGTCACGAATTACCGACGGGGTATAAAAAATATTCGGCAATCCTATTTTTAAACAAACAGAGGTGTCAAGTTGAAACTTAAGATAATGATACAAAATATAATAAAGCTCATCTGTTATGTGTCATTTTTTCAAAATCTTGAAAAAAATTATTTTGAAAAAATTTTTTCAAAATTTAAAAAAAATGACACAACAGATGTGCGCTATTATATTTTCTATCATTATCTTAAGTTTCAACTTGATACCTCTGTTTAAAAATAGGATTGCCGAATATTTTTTATACCCCGTCGGTAATTCGTGACATCATAACGTATCACACGTCCTTAAGACAAATAATATAGGTACATAATAACGTTGAGTGAAGATTCACTCAACGATAATACTACAAGAAATTCTACGTGTGGTCATAAAAGTATAACTCGGAAAAGAATTGTTAAATGGTTTTGGAGCTTTATGTAAAGTTTCGAATTAATGCCTGAAAAACATTTATTTTTAAGAAAAAACAACATTAAAAATATTTATTGAATAGTTTATTGTTATTTACTTAAATCTAATTTCTATTTAAAGATTATTTTTAAGGATTAAAGGGTTTAATAATAATTTTTGCTTTAATATTAAATTAAATTCTATTGAAACGTGGCGCCTTTTTTATAATTAAAAAAACCATTTTCAGGTTCAGGACACCTGGCCTTGGAGGTCGACGTCAGTGATCTAGGAAGTATACAAAGTGCCTTCAAGAGATGCAAGCAGCACTTTTCAAAACCACCAACCATCGTAGTCAATTCCGCTGGAATCACCCGGGACAATTTCCTCCTGAAACTCAGCGTTGATGACTTTGATGAAGTGCTGAAAGTAAACTTAAAAGGCACTTTTTACACTGTACAAACCGCTGCGAATCAAATGATTGAAGCCGGTGTATCGCAGGGGGCTTCCATAATTAATTTATCTTCAATAATTGGCAAAATAGGGAATATGGGCCAGTGTAATTATGCTGCCTCAAAAGCTGGAGTAGTAGCATTAACAAGAACCGCTGCCATGGAGTTTGGAAAGTAAAATACATTCCTGAAATGTAATTTCTTTCACTAGCATTGAATATATTAATTTTAAACCTAACTTTTTTCCAGGTTTGGAATTCGAGTAAATGCAGTTCTTCCGGCAACCATAGAGACTCCTATGATTGCGAGCATTCCAGACAAAGTTAAAGACATGTTTATAGGTATGATTCCTTTAAAAAGAATGGGAAAACCAGAGGAGGTTGCGGAAGTCATAGCATTTTTGGCTTCAGACAGGAGTTCTTACGTGAACGGAGCATCTATTGAAGTTACAGGAGGACTTTAAATTTTAAATTAAGTTGAAATTATTCTCAATTGCAAATATTTTGTATATTTTAGAAAACGATTTATATTTTTGTATTTTGTCCTCTAAATAATAAATGAAATAACAATTCAGACGTTGGTTTATTTAGAGTATAAAATTCAATTGGGTATCAAAATTAATTTTAAATACGTCACCAGAAGCTAAAACTATTTCTTCTTTCCTTTGAGCCGTCTCGCGTGTCTGTGAGCCTTGTAGTGATGTTTGTTCTTCTCCTCGATGATCTCCTTGTATTTACGCTTATTATACTTGGCAAATTCCGCGTCAGCCATGAGTTCATCCACAATTGTACGTTTGCGTTCTTTCTTCGTAAGACGACTATTATAATAATCCAGGGGAGAATCGATAACTTTTCCAATGTGGAAGTACTTGGGAAGTCCTTGCATGTCGTTCCTCTTGTAGAAGTGCTTTGGATCCAGAGCTGATCTCATTTGAATGATTTCGAGATCACGTTTGACTTCTTCCGTCATTTTTGTCGCTGGTAAATTGAACCACTTCTTTCCCTTGGTCTTCTCCCGCTCTTTTTTCCTTATCGCTTTCAACTTCTTGTCGCTAACATCATATCCAGGTATACGTTGGAGATTTTCGAATCCTGGTTTGATTGCTGATTTTTGAAGAATTTTATCAACTGGAGTTATCTCAGTTATCATCATCTCTGCAATACTTGTTACTTTCTTTGGCTGTTTCCTTCTTTTATTTTTCCAACCCATGTCCGTCTCGAATTCTTCGAGATCGAAGTCTTTAGACGATATTTTGGGCTTCTTATTTTTTGCCTTTTTGCGTGGGATTTTAATTTTCATTGGATCAATTCCTGTAAGCATAAAATTCTTATAACTTGCTCAAATAAACTATTTTTTGTGATTACTTTATGAAATTATGACTCTCAGCGTATTTTTTTATGTTGTCGATTTTGAAATTTGAAAATCAAAACATAATTGCACGCCATGCAATTATGAATTTAGAGGGGAGGATTCAGAATACCCTTTTTATGTAAACAATATTGAGAGCGTAACTAATTTAATTTGTCAAATTTGTTTTCGCAATAGAATCATGGCATCCCATTTTTTTTAGTTTTTTCAGAGATAATTTATCTCGGTTTTATCTTTAGGAAGTCTTAATCTTTTAATGAGGGTAAGCTGTTCAAAAGCACAGTAGTTTTCTAAAAGTTAAATAAACTGATAATTATATCAATTTAATATTTAAGTCAAAAGTTCTGAAAGTCGTTTTGAGGAAAAACTTGTGGGGCAACATAACCTATATTTTCAATGACGACTTTTGAGCTTACCAATATCATCGAGGTCAAAGTCATCATCACTCTCTACAAGCTTGTCTTTTGACACAAGGTCTGCTTGACCTTTTGTGTCAAATATTATCTCCATTCTATTAAAAGGTAGGAAACACTCAAAACACTTTGCCTTAGACAACTCTTCACGTTGTTGACGCTGGTTGACGCTTTTAATCCTTTTAACGATTGCATTCCGCATGCGCAAACACATATTTTTTATAACTGCGCATGTGCCTACGCATGCGTAGTGAACAATAATTTGAATTTGATTTGAAATATGGAAATATCGAAATCTCACACTTTGCTTTTTTATATTATCAAAGATTTGATTTTATATGTGTATATATTTTTTTATTTTAAATAAGGGATACCAACAATATTAAATATCGAATGAATCGTGGCATAAGGGGATAACTTTCTGACCTTTGAATATAAAACTGATTGTTTATTTACAAAGGATGGACGGAAAGCTCTTTTTCAGGGACATCAATCCTTGTTCAACGATTAAATCTGTACTTCTGTGCAGGTATCTGTGTATTTTTATTCTTTATTATAAAAAATAAAAAAATAATAAAATAAAGACTATAATTTTTGTTTTATATAATATTAATACTGAATTAATAATATTAATCTTTTTTCGTTTTCAAAAATAATTAAATAATATGAACAGTAAGATAAAACAAAAATTAAGATCTTTCTGAATTATTAGTGTTAATATTAATACAAAAATATTAATAATTAATTAATAGTTAAAAAAAAATAAAAATAAAACAATATCAAAATATTCATATTATGAATATTGATATTATAAATATAAATATTAATATTGTTAATACTGAAAAATCATAATTCCAAATATTGCAAAGTAATTGTAAAACCAATACAATTTATACAGTTCAAATTACAAGTATTATTGCAAAATACAAGAATGAACAAAATCTAATTGGAATCGTAATTCAAATATAAATTACTTCATTAATTTATTTGAGTTTTTTATGCCTCGCCTTATAATTTGCCCTCACATATTCTGTCATTTTCTGCAGCCAAGTACTCGTTATAGCTTGACACATGAGCGCTCGCACGCATCGGTTGCATGTAATCAAATTAAATTGAAATTGAATTCAAATCTCACTTTTGTATCAAAATTAATTTTTAACCCTTTAACGGCCAAGCCTAAAATCCGTTGTCTAAAAATTCTGAATAAATTCAGGAATAATATATGGTCAATTTTTGACTGTTTTCTGCAATAAAAGTTTTTTTTAGTTTTTTGAGTTTTCTC
>JBAGKK010269381.1:0-20742 GCA_037177015.1 Euceroptres primus | reverse complement strand
AAAAATTAGTTTTTAAGTTTTTAACAGTATTTTTCACAATTAAAACGAAAATTATTTATCCAATCAAAAAACGATTAGTGGAAAATTGGTAGATCTTTTCAAGGCCAATCATTCTTTTTTGTAAGATTTTCTCATATCTCATGTTTTTTAGCAGGGAAATTGAATTTTTAATTCTTTTAACAAAATTTTTAACATTAAAACGAAAACTACTTATCCTATCAAAAAATGGTCAACAGAAAATTTGTAGATCTATTTGAGACTAATAATTTTTTCATTAAATATTTTTTCATATCTCTCGTTTTTTGTCAGGAAAATTTAAATTCTCGATTTTTCTTAAAAATTAAAAAAGTTGTTATACCAAACTTGTAGAGCTTTCAAAAAGCAACGTTTTTCTTCTCTTGACTTTTTTTCACAGCGTGCATTGTTTGGCTTAAAATCTTCATTTTCTTTTGACTTTTTGAATTTTGAAAGTGCTAGAAGTCTGAGAATTTTCATTTTATCGAAAAATGTCATAAGCGTAAATTGTTCTTCTTTCTGAGTACTATGAATATCCGTACATAGAATTTGTAAATTGCAAAAAACGGTGGTCTCAAAAATTTTCAAAATGCTACAACTTTTTGAATTTTTATTCAAAATGGCTGGCTAACGAACTTGACCTTCATTTTAGGACACTAAAAGAGTATATGAAAGGCCAATCAAATCTGTCTATTTTTTCGAAAGTTATCGTGCTAAAAAGAAATCTACAGACAGCCAGACAGACACACATTCGCGAAAACCATTTTTTTGGGTTCAGGGTGTCTCAAAACGTGGACATTTGACAAAAACGGAGGGTTGGTCAAATTTTACACAAATCTAATACCTTCTCTGATGAGAATGTAAAAATCGAAAAAACTGGAATTTTTAAGAACCGAAAAGCTAAAGCCGAAATCGAGAAAAATATTTTAAAAACTGAAACTTTTATTTTCAATCCCTAATAACCGATTCGTAGAAATTGAAACCCTTAATGTTTAGCCTCGATTAAGTTCTACCAAAAATTATTTGCACATCTAGTTTCTCTTTTGTACGTGTTTCGTGGATGGCCCCCGGTTATTTTAAGCCACAAAAGAAAAAAATCGTACTACGCGTTTTTGAGAAAAAAGATTTTTTCATTTTTAACAATGAAAAATCTCATTTTTCGCGAAAATGACGCAAAATATGAATATTAGTTCATAGTTCAAAATTGTTTCCCTTCCTAAAGTCTATAAAATTATACCCTTACCAGATTTTTATCTTGTCCATTTTAACAATTTTATTAACAGAATAGGAAAAATCGACAAAAATTTACTAAAATAGCATTTAGTTTACCGAACTTTAACATTTTAGTTTTGAAAACGTTTGTTTTTACTTTAGTAGCAAAATAAAGAACATGTTATATGATATTATTAAGTTTCCAAAGCTTCAAAGTAATGAAAAATGGGTTTTTATCTCTAAAATTGAAGAAATATCGTTTTTAACGATTAAAAATCCCATTTTTCTCGAAAACGAAGCAAAATAGTAATAGCAGTTCATAGTTCAAAATTGTTCTTCTTTCTAAAATCTATAAATTTATATCCTCAGCAGATGTTTATCTTGTGTATTTTAAAAAATTTTTCAAACAAAAAAAATAGAAAAAATCGATAAAAGCGACTAAAATAGAATTGACTTTAACTAACTTCAATATTTTATTTCTAAAAACGTTTGCTTTTAGGTCAATAACAATGTAGAAAACATGTTTGCTCTTTGCCATTACAAAAGTCTTCATGTCTAATAATATATTTAAGATATTAAAAATAAAATGTTAAGGTTTGTCAAACTAAATGCTACTTTAATCCATTTTTATGGTTTTTTTCTATTTTTTATTGTTAAAATAATTGGTTGAAATATATAAGATAAACATCTGATAAGGGTATATTTTGATAGATTTCAGGAAGGTGAGCAAGTTTGAACTATAAACTGCTATTCATATTTTGCGTCGTTTTCGATAAAAATAAGATTTTGAATTGTTAAAAATGATATTTCTTCAGTTTTAGAGATAAAAACCCATTTTTCTTTACTTTGAAGCTTAGGAAACTTAATAATATCATATAAAATGTTTTTCACATTGCTACTAAAATAAAAACAAACGTTTTTAAAACTAAAATGTTAAAGTTCGTTAAACTAAATGCTATTTTAGTCAATTTTTATCGTTTTTTCCATTTTTTTAAATTTGTTAAAATACACAAGATGGAAAAGGTATAATTTTATATATTTTATGAAGGGAAACAATTTTCAACTATGAACTGCTATTCATATTTTGCGTCGTTTTTGAGAAAAATGAGATTTTTAATTGTCAAAAATGAAAAACCTTTTTTCTCAAAAACGCGTAGTACGTATTTTTTTCTTTCTTGGCTTAAAATAACCGGGCGGTACCCCGGAAACACACACAAAAGAGAAACTAGATGTGCAAGCACTTTTGGGTTAAACTTAATCGAGGCTAGCCGTGCCTTATAAAATAACTCTCTAGATCTGAATTAGTCAAATTTTACAAATTCATCAGTGTCGCAATTCTAACTGTCAATTAGTAAAATTTTACTGACAATTAGTGGAAAATTACTAAAATTTCAATAGATTTCTACTGATTCACCAGTAGAAATCTATTTCTTGTCCCTGAAACTTGAGTCAAGGATTATTTTTCTCAGTGATTAATCGAGTCGTGACCAGCATAGAAAATCGTCCATAGACACAAATATACGTTTGTTTGTCGAACAATCACCGAACAACTTTGGAGTTTAGATCCTTTCCATAGGGTTATTGGAATAGTGGTGTGGTTAAAGGGTAAGAGAGGCAGGGACAGAAGTTCCTGGTGGACACAACGGAAACTCTGAAAATTTGAATATTCCGAGGGAAGTGACGAAGACAGTACTGCAGTCCCAAAAAGAAAAGTCGCAACTAGATTTTAAATGAGTCCGCTGTCCTTCTAACCTAATATTTCATCTGTACGATACATTTTCGCATAAACTATACATAAAAATATATAAAAAGACTGCTTCTACGGTAAATTTGAACTAAAATTTCATCTGATGACGAAAAATTGGTTTTTTCTTCCATTTTTCGTAACGGAATTGCAGATACGAGATATGGAAATTTTCTAGTGATAACTAGATGTGTCGTATCTGCAATGGTCTTTCAGTAAACAATCTGAAATAAAATGTTTTTCATGAAATTCGAGTTAATAAAAACTTTTTAAATGAATATATTTGTGTCAAAATTTAATTGAAAATCAAAATTAGTTTTCTAATTTATTTTTGATGCTGAATGTTGAGGTTAGAAAGACTTATCTGAAATGTAGTTACCACTTTTCTTGTTGGGACGCCAGCAGTAGGTAAATGGCATTAGTTTGAAGTTACCAAAGGTTCAAGTTCTGAGACCCTCTGCTTTTGACTACAAGCGAAATACTCCAACCTGTGACGTTATCAAAACGTACGTGTATCGAAACTCATTTTCTTGCTCGCACAATCGAATTGGTCATTGTAACGTGTTGGTTTGATAGCAGTAGGATTAACGTGTCCTGGTGGGTCGCCAGACTCCAGAAACCGGAAAACGTCTTTAATCGATTTCGCATGGAGACCCGTACGTTTCTATGTGATTTCAATTCTCCGTACATCCAACAAAGGCAATATAGAGATCCTTTGAAAGCCTGGTTTCACGGAAACCCAAATTCCCAGGGAAGCGACCTTACCCGTATCTATTATGTAACTTTAGTCTCAAACAATAAGTACAGTTTCTCTCATCAGAGTAATGCAATTAAACATTTAATTCGGAACTTTGGTTACATTTAAACTTGTTGAAAATAAATTACTTTTGTAATTTGATGTCTGTCAATATGTATTCAAATTATTGTAAAGATACTTCGAAATCGCATTAAAATAACTGGACTGTTAATTATGCAATAGAGATGCTGCGGTTTCTTACTGCGGTTATAATGATATTATATTGAGGAAACTTAAGTGAATATCATACACTTCGGTAAATCATACAGATTATTACCGAAATGATTTCTTTTGAAGTCATTTTCATTGGTACTGTGAGTGGCATTGCCAACAAGAGTAGAGAGTAAGCGTCGTTGAAATTATGAGACACTGATGAGAGTTAATGTACCCCCTGGGGATGAGTTTTTCTGTAGTGGGCTGATGGTAACACCCATAACTTTCCAAGAGAACCGCCACGTCGCTCGTCGCGACGGATCTCATTTTTCAGTCGAAGAAATTTTTCCATTCTGTGGTCTTCTTTTGCCGGTTTCTCTCTTTTCTCCATAGCTGCAACCATCCGCCTTCAAGCTATCATAATTTTATATTTTCAAAGCAAAGATGCGACTATAAATCTGAAGAAATGAAATGACTGAGATTTAAGAGAGAAGAGTCTGAGAAAATTTCTTTTCAGAAGAGTGATCATTGTGAAATGGGAGAAAATGTACTTTTAAGACTTTCACATTACAGTAAATTCAGAATATTAAAGTCTCCCAGATCAATTTTTTTAATAATAAAAAAAATTGAAAATACGTGAGAAAAATATTCATTTGCTTCTGGATAAAAGTGTTGCCGATCAAATTGATCCACTTTTTGGATCATTTTTATACTTCCCGAATTACTGTGAAATAATATTTAGGTCCGTGAAGCTGAAATTAGCATATTGTCATATATTAACATGGACACTATGCAATAATTTAGTGCTAATTTAGTGCTAATTTAGGCCGCGAAAAAAAGTTTTGTGCCCTGTAACTTTTTTCAAAAATGGGTAGTAGTGCTAACTTCACATGAAGCTGAAACTACCAACCGAAAAAGACCGAAACTGCTGCTCATATCAAATTCTGCTTTGCGCAGGAATTTAGTGCTAATTTAGTACTAATTTTTTCCACAAAAAAATGTGCCCTGTAATTTTTTCAAAAATGAGTAGTAGTGATAGTTTCATATAAAGCTACAACTTCCACCCCGAAAAAACGGAAACTACCACTCATATCAAATTCTGCTTTGCGCAAGAATTTAGTGCTAATCATATGTGCCTTCGATCTATTCTAAGTTAAAAATTGCAACAGTTTTTTGTTGTTGTTAAAAACCTGTAGGAGTGCTAACTTTCCGAGAAGCTATGATAAATAAAAACTCTTTTTCCGGTTCCGTTTTTTCGGGGTGGTAGTTGCAGCTTCATATGAAGTTAACACTGCTACCCATTTTAAAAAAAATTACGGGGCACAAAATTTTTTTTTGAGGCCTAAATTAGCACTTAATTATTGCATAGTGCCCATGTTGATATGACAATGTGGTAATTCCAGCTTCATCGACCGTATTATTTCACTATAATTTGAAATTGCCGAGGCGTTAACCACTACTGAATTCGGGTGTAAACTGGTACCTGAATACTTTTGAATTCATATTATATTCTTTGAATTCTTTTGAATTTATCTCGTATTCTTTGAATTATTTTGAATTTTTTTGAATTTCTCTTGTATTACTCAAATAATTCTTTTGAATTCACCTTATATTCTTTGAATTCTTTTGAATTTATCTTATGTTCTTTGAATAATTCTTTCTTCTTGACTTCTTTGAACTCATCTTAAATTCTTTGAATTTATCTTGAATTCTTTTGAATTCACCTTGAATTCTTTGAATTCATCTTGATTTCTTTTGAATTCGCCTTGATTTCTTTTGAATTCATCTTGAATTCTTTTGAATTCTTTTGAATTCTTTGGTTTCTTTTGAATTCTTTAAATTCTTGAATTCAGGTGTACATAAAAATTGCTTGTATTTAACCCCTCAGAAATTGCTTAATTACACGGAAAAATTCATGACAGTACAAGACTAAGTCCCTGACTCTTGAAACTATTTCGAGAGTCAGAGACTCAGTCCCGAATTTTTTTCATTATTTCCAGGACTGTCTTGAACTTTCTAATAAGCGTTACACGAAATTTTAAAAAATTTATGGCCTATTCTAGAGTCTAGCACAGTCAAGTAAATTTTCAAGTACTTAGTTCTTCCGTGTAGTTTCTTCCTCTATGAAGCAATTACTCTGAGCATTATTTTTAATCAACTGTGAAAATTTTGAGGACTTGAGTGATTTTCATGAAGTTGGAGAATATGAAGAGGGGTAAAAAGATTATATAGAGAAGAATGTGGTTTGAGTCAGGAGGTGAGAGATTATCCTGAAAATAGTTGGCGTATTAAAAGTGAGAGAAGTGAGCTCAGTGTCCTTTGAGGGCAGGGAATTTTTGAAATTCCCTTCGTCCTTTTGTAGAGCCATCGCGATTTGTTATTCTTAGCATGGCGCATTCTCTTGAAAATACAAGGGGCGCACGTACCTAACCTATATCCACTTTATACGTACGAGGAAAGAATGGTGAGAACTTAAGGGTGGAAGCAAGGAGAGGCCTCGCGGATTCCGCAATGTCAGCCACGGACAGGACGAATTCCGTTGGGACTCCTCTTTTCCTCTCACCCAGGAATATTTTCGATAAAATATTCTCAAGCGTGCCACCTCGTTGGCTGACGTGTGTTTGCCGAGTCACGACGTGAGATGCGGCGACAACTCAACCGATTTTTCCATTGCGTTTGTCAAAGCGTCTTTTCTCCCTATCGATTTCCTTCGATGTAGCGTCTAGTGATGAAATTTTCAATCACAAATTTTTCAATTTTATTAGTTGCCTTTCGCACTTTTTTAAGAAAACTTTTTTATTTTTTTTGTTTCAGGTGAGTTTCTTTTGGATCAAGGGTTCCTATCCGGGTTTCCTGTGAGTAGATACACAAATATTTTATGTTTTGTACCAACGTGTATTTTCAAAGATTTATTTGGGAAATATTGAGTTCGAAGCCAAAAGAAGGTCATGGAATAGTAAATGTTACAACTCTTGGAGGAATCATGTGGCACAAAATGTAGAAGGGAATAATAGATTTTATGTACGAAGTTTTTTGGGCACCTCAATATTGCAGCTTGCTCTGGTTTATTTTACTGGAGAAAGGAGAAATTCTTATTGAAGAAATTCTTGTCTTTAAAAAATGCAAAGTTTCCTTTTACACACGCTTGACCAAGAAATTTTGTTCTGAAAAACTTCATTACATTCGATTTAAGATTTTTGATCAGATAAAAAGTTGAAGCCTAAAGGTTAGAGAATATTTTATTTTTCTTTAATACAAATGCAACAAATTAAGAAAGCAATTAATATACACAATTTCTCAAAAAAATTTTAGATATAAGATTTAGATACGTTTAAGAAATTTCATAATATGAGACTATTTTACAATTATTTTTTACTGCCAAAGTTACGAAAGCTTTTTCCATGAGACAGAATGAGCACAATGGGCAAAAAAGCCCGCAGGACGCAAGGTAGTCCTTTTATGGACATCCCGCGGTCTTTATAAAAATACGTCGTCCGGCTGTAACTTTCCACGACGCTAATTGCAAGAATTATTTTGGATGCCTTGGGATTACCGACTTAAGGACTTGCTCAGGTCTCATATTGAAAATTAGCTAGAATTGTTAGAAGCCCTCAGGAGTAGAAAAGAGTCAAGCACGGATTTATTTTTTTTTTCTTTGGCGTAAGTTCGTAATGATATAATTAGGGCAAAGAAAAGCTAGTCATAAGACGTCCTCCTACAATCTTCAGGAGGACTTAGGAAATTGCAATATTTTTAGAGCGAAAACGTCGGACGAACGAACCTCCATAAAACTAAGTTAGGACAACAAATTTCTCATTGGGAGAGTACTTGAAATAGAGTACCGTAGAGTGACTTGCTTGAATATAAATATTTTAGCACTTTGGATGAACTTTCCTTCTGACCTCCAAAAACCAAATAATAAAAAACATTTTATAATAAAAAATTCTTTTCGATCTGTGCTCTTATTAAATATTTAAAATATAGAAAATGTAGGACTGCTTACTGCAATTTTTCACCAGTTCCACTCTCAGACTTTTTTGACTTCAATGTTCAATTTTTATTATGAGTCAATGTCGGTGTAATTTATATTTAAGAAATATTGATTAACGAAGTTCTCTGGAATATTCAATTATAATTTAAATCTTTTTGTGCAAAGTTTTTATTTTTGAAAATACTTGCAATTAAAAGTCTTCAAATTTCCTAAAGTAAGATTTGTCTTAGTTGATTGAATATTCCAAAATCAATTCACGATTTTTCGACTTAATGATTTGCGGTAACTTTTTGTTGCTGTTGTGCTGGGCGAGCAGGTGAAAAAATTATGCATAATTTATGTATAATGAATTATCGATCAGTCACTATGCAAAAAATTGTGCGTACACAGTAAATCTCTTATTAAAATGTTGCAAACAAAAGACAATTAATTTTCAAATGTTTGCAACATATTTGGATACACTCAAATTTACTGTATTTGCATAACTTTTTTTTACATTGAGTATCGATAATTCATTCGTGATTTGCTAACATAAATCTTTTAATTAATTCTCTAGTTTTCATTTAAAATAAAATGAACGCAATTTTACAGGAGTAATTAAAATTTTGATCTGAACATAAAAGTAAAAAGTGTTTATTTAAAATTTGCATTTTCGGTTTTTATTTCTGGTAACTTGGCACGAAGGAAAGGGTTTCGGAAGTTTTCTGGCATTATCTGGAACCAGGGACAATTCTGGCGGTAGGTTTGGGGTCACGCGTGGGCTATCAGTTGGTGCATCATCCACCCTCCGGTCCTCGATCCTCTCCCATCCAAATCGTTCCCACTTATTACCCTCTGTCGCAAAATTGCCGAGTATCGTCGTACGATTCAGCGCATGTGCGAGAAAATCACACGAGAGCTGGTATATGCCCCGGGATACTTTAGGAGAGCGTCCCGAAAATCTCGTTGCATTAAATTTTGCCGCCACGGCGAAATTCAAATTGGAAGCGATCGCATTACGCTCGGAGGATACATACACCTGCACGTCGAGAACGACGTAACCTGCTTTGCGAAAAGTACACTTTCGAGTTATTAAATTACCACCCCCTGAGATCACTTATCCTGAAATCTGTAAGCGAAGCGCTTTCGTCGTTCACTGCATTTCTCGTAAAATAAGAGCGGTTCTTTTATACCCTTCAGGAAACTGCGTATTTTGATTGTTAGAGAGCACTCGTAAATTTTCACGATTCTCTGAAATACAGGATGCCCCCTTATTCTGAAAAATTATGGATAGAAGAAAGCATTGAGGAAAAAAGAGTTTTGAGAGAAAGTAATTTATTTTAGGTATGCATTAATTTTTTGCTTTAGAGATATTATGAATTTAGTTTTTAATCTTCTCGTTTAAAGCAATTTTAATTTAGTATATTTTCATTTGGACTTTGTGTAATGTCATTTTTACATTATATAAAGTTTCCTAAAGTTTGCTTGATCATTTTTGCTAGAATTAATTTTAGAGATTTGATGCATACACGGCGGAGCTTTAAACCTCCACTTTTAATTTTAATTATTATACACATTTCGAATTTATATCATTTCTTTCTGTATCTTCTTCTGTATCCTTCTTTCGATCTGTGATCGATCTTACTCCATCTGAAATAAATTCATTTAAAAAAAATTGATTAATAATAAATTCTACTAAAGTGAATGTAATCAAGCTGTGGGTTCACTGTGGAAATATTTCTACCAACCTAACTAAAGTGATGTTATTGTTAATTCAGTAGAACTAAAAGGTTTTTTTTATAAATGCTTATTTAGTCAGAAGATGAATGACACAAAAATTAACAGGGTTTAATTAATTAGTATGAGGCTAAATAAGATTTGAAAACATTATTCATTTTGTCCCTTTTCTTCGCATTTTCAAATAAATGTTAAAGGTATTATTAAAAGTTATTTATTAAGTTAGGAGTATTTTCAATTTTCCGTTTTCTTTTTTCAGATTGTATACTTTATTATGAGAATTTTCTCCAGATTTAATATTCAAGGAGTAAGATCGCTCTGTCAAATTAAAGTGCATAATCGTGTTCCTCCCTTTAAGGCACATATAAAAGCAGATGGAAATTTCTAGACACAATCTCTTTCAAAACGACAGTCATATTTCAGCCTAGAGGCTTTGTTCTTCGGCCATTTGTTGTCTTCGCGTAAAAATGCATCATATTGCGACTTGCGTTGCCTCTCAACCCCCTCAGGCTTCCACGTTAGCGCGTATTCTCCTGAGTAAAATAACAGAATACTTTTTCCTGAGAAAGGGGAGACGAAATTGAGAATGAGCGAAGACTCTAGGAAGCCACAAAATCATTCCGTAAAAATGTAGTACCTTTCCTACTACAAAATGTGGTAATGCTGTATTTTATTTGGCACATGCACTCCTGGCGATTTTACAACAAAAAGAGCCAAAAAGAGAACTACTAAAATAAATAAGAGGACACATTTTTTCTCCCGTTAATTCTTGCCTCAGCATTAAAAAACTTTCCAGTAATCGAAATTGTTTCATTAAAAATAATGTTCCTAATTTTAAGTAAAGATATTTTTTAGTTTTCTTCCTAATATGAAGTCTCCAAAATAAAAGTTAAATTTAAATTCTTTAAGTTAATTTAAATTGAAACTATTTTTATTTCTTATTCGTTAATATTATTTTATTTTTAAATTCAATTTGTGTGTAGAGAACAGGATATTTGTATGCAGGATTCATGTTTTGGGAGATAAAAATGGCTTTCGCAGATGCATTAATCTTTAATTTAAGTCCAGAGTGCTCGGAGTTTTATAGAGAGGGGATTTTTCTATGTCGGGTTTACAACCTTGCTCGCAAGGTATGTAGCTGCAACTAGTCATAATGGGCGAAAGCTTTACGGTGTAGAACTTGGAAAGTGAAGGAATAAGGTAGAAAACGAGTTGCTGCGCGAAATGACAGTGTAAAGCGAATAGCCTGAGGTGAACTAAGACTTGACCCTCGTGTTAAGTTTACGAAGGGCCAACCTCAGTGAGCTCTCGAGAACACGCCTCAGAAATGCGAGGATTGGTGTCTCGTGTAAGCCGCTAGCAAAATTATGAAGGGAAGAATGAGTACATTCTGTAGAACTAGCTTGCACTGCTCCGGTTTTAATGCAAACATTTGCAATTCTGGTTTTCTCGTTAAGTAATGAATTCTACGGCAAGAATTATCCTTTTACACATTTTGTAATTAACGGTTTATTGAAATTCATTAGAACAACGTTCATTTTTTGCGGCGTAAATTGTATTAATCCGAATAATTAAATTCTCCATCAGATTTAGGATAGTTTTAATTTGTTTAGTTGCATAAAATAGAAGAAAACATTTCTTTCTTTTTTGATGAAATAAACTTTTACATGTTCCAATATCGGTGCACGTAAATATATTACTCGGTTTTTTACCCACTGCTCGAAATTCGATCGCGTGCATTGTAAAAATATAAAAGTACAACGAATTTCAATTTCAATTTTAAAAAGTTTACTGTAAAACTGTAAAATACAGTTTACTGTGTCTACAGTTATTCCGGCTACGAGAATTCAGTTAATTTTTATGTTTGTTCCAATTCTAAAATAATATTTGTTTTGAAAAAGCTACTATATTAAATACTACTTGTGATGTTTGGAAATAATTATATGTAATTACTTTTATAAAACGAACAATTTTAAACACAATGTAAAGTGCGTTCTCTGGAGATGTTTAATTTATACTTTTAATTATATTATTTATGACGTATTAAAAAAGTTAATTGAAATTTGTTGCAGCTGAGTCTGATTTTATTAATTAGTACATTAGCTCTACGCGAAATTGAATTACACACGCTTTTTAGTTGGAGATCGAAGTCCATAATGATCGATGCATAAAATATTGGTTGTAGTTGAATTGATGACATGAACAATCCATAATCAATTATAAGCACCAATCAGTGCACGATTATGTGACCCACCACAGGCGAAATCGTTCCTATATAAATCACACGACAGCTTCAGCCCTCGAGGGTTGAAGCCAGGGTTGGTAGCGCCTTGTAGGTATGTACGATCGTCTACACACTTCCAACTCCAAGCCAGCTCGTTTCCGCTTCCCTCTCCCCCTTGCCACCCTTCCTACCACTCGTCTCTTCCTCTTCCTGATCTGACTCTCTCTCTCTCTCTCTCTCTCTCTCTCTCGCTTTAACTCCCCGTCTCATTCTCTCTCTTCTCATACATTGACGATATGTCAACTCCAGATGTCACCGTGGAACAGTTCTCACCCCTTATTTGAACCAGCTGGTCCGAGAAGGCTAATTCCATGGATTATTGCTATTATTATTCACGAAATTGCACGATCATAGTTCTTTTCTGGCATTTCCTTGATTTTGTATTAATGTGGGAAAGTTAATAACTTTGGATTTATAGTAGTTTTTGTTCAGGCATTAGTTAAGGACACTTTTCTAACTGGGAAATAAATTCGAATAACTTTCAGTAGTTAGGGTCGAGATTTGTTCAGGCGTAAGGAATAAAGTTAAGGTTGATGAAAGGCAGTTTTTTATTAGGGGTTTTTCGACATTTCTTTGATTTTTTGTTAGGGTGGAAGATAGTTATGGTAGTTGTTGTTCAGATATTCGTTAAAAACGCTTTTGTAGCTGTAAAATAGATTAAAAAGTATCAGTAGTCAGGTTCGTGATTTGTTCAGTCATGAGGAATAAAGTTCAGTTGGATAAAAGGCATGTTAGACAATAGTGAAGTAGTAAAATAAAGCTTTGGCCAGATATAAGAAATAAAGGGTCGTTTAGATACAAGACATTGTTCCTTTTGTGTAAAAACTCTTTAGAAATTCTTTTATTTGCTGTGTACTGAATTTTGGGAGCATTGCTTTGTTAAAATAAACTCTGTAAGATTATTCGCCCGTTATAGCAGTTTTAAATACTACGATCATAGTTCTTTATATGTAATTTTTTTAGTTTATGTTGGAGTTGGTTGACTAATAAATCGAGATTTTTAATGGTTTTTTTCAGGCATTCTTTAAATTCACGTTTGTAGCTATAAACGAGATTAAATAGTTTTCAGTAGTCAGGCTTAAGTGTTGGTCAGACATGAGAAATAATAATCGATTAAATGAATGCCAGAATTACTATTGCGTAAAAAGTCTTCAGAAAAATTTTTATTTCCTGTTTAGCCGATTTGAGATTGTAAATGCTACTTTAAGGTCTTCTCAGTAGTAAATGTCAGGGTATAATCGGATATCGTACAATTCTCTAGAAAGTGATGATAAACAGGCATTTTTTTATTATTTTAGTTTTTACTGAATATTATTCTCACCTATTGTTTATTTAGATTATTTATAAATATAATAATATAATATAGTAATAGTCCACTTTTATAATTATTTTATTATTATTCTTTTTTTCAGCAAGTTTTATCTTTGCTGTAAGAAAAAGTCCCCTTTTACAATTTCCCAGTAGTATTAGTCAAGATTTGGCCAGGCAGTACAATTGATATTGTTTTGTTTCCTTTTCGGTTATATTGTTTCATTTCTTAAAATTTTTTACTAAAAAAGAGATTCTGTACTATCATGTGAAGTAGTAAATGTTAGGGTATAGTATTTTCAGCATATAATTTTTAAGAATGTGATGATTAAAAGGCATTTTTTTCACCATGTTAGTTTTGACTGAATATTATTCTCACCTACTGTTTATTCAGATTATTTATAAATATTAATAATAGTCAACTTTCTCAATTATTTTATTATTATTCTTTTTTTGAGCAAGTTTTATCTTTGCTGTAAAAAAAGGTTCCTTTGCCAATTTTCCAGTAGTATTAGTCAAGGTTTGGTCAGGCAGTAAAATTGATATTATTTTGTCCCTTTCTTTTATTACATTTTCTAATTCCTTACTAAAAACGAGAGTATTCTTTACTATCCTGGGAAGTAGTAAATATCAGGGTAAAGTCAGTCATCATATAATTTTCAAGAAACTGATGATAAAAAAGAATTGTTTTCCTTGTGTTAGTTTTTATTTAATATTATTCTCACCTCTTCTTTATTCAGATTATTAATAAATAGGATAATGATATAATATTAATCTAATAATGAGAGTCAACTTATTTAACAATTATTTTATTATTTCTTTTTTGAGCAAGTTTTCTATTTGCTAGAAGAAAAAGTTCCATATGCTTATTCTCCAGCAGTATTAATCAATATTTGGTCAGACAGTACAACTTATATTTTTCTTCCTTCCTTCTATGAAGAAATTCTGTTACATTTCTCAGTCTTTATTATTTTAAGTTTCGAGTTCACACTTCCTGGGAAGATTCCATTTGCATCTCTGTAAAAAAATTACTAAGGGATAAAAAAGGGTTTATATTTTTTTTCTAGAACCATTATTTTTGGAGACATTCGAAAAAAAACAAAAATTAAAAAAAAAACGAAATTCAATAGAAAATTTTCTATTGACTAGAAAGAACAATCCCTTCGTAGTTCTTTTATAGGGATTTAAAAGGAATTTTCCCACGAAGTGTAAACTCGAACTTTTGGGGTGAGCTTTTCGGAAGTTTATCGACTTGAAGATGTTTTCATGATAGTATTCTTCCTCTCTTTTTTCAGTAGTAAATGTTAGGATTTAGTCAGACACAATAGAAACTAGTGATAGGGCATTGCTTTATTCATGTTAATTTTTACTTATTATTTTGTTGCTACTTATTTAAATTACTCACAACATTATGATATGAATTAACGTTTAAGGATCAATTGCAAAAAATATACGTGAAATGATGATGATTCTTCAACTGTAAAACATTAAATTTTCCAAAATTCATAATAATTATACAGCATTTACTTTTTATCACAGTAGAAAGACACTTCATCTATGCTTTCTCGAAATTTTATAAATGGTTTCATAATTGCTTTTAGCTTAAGTAGTTTCGAGCATTTATTCAAAATAAAGACAGCAAATGGTCAGTACTATTGAAGGGAGAGGAGGTAGACTGAATGGAGTGATGAGAGGAGGTAAAGCGGAAATGCCTTGGACGGTGGCGTCGCTTGACAATCGAAAACGCGAATAATGGCAGCGACTCGTTTTTGTTCGTTTCGACGATCGATTAGCCCCGATGTCGTCTCGTTGTCGCCCTGTCGCTGCTCGCCAAAGGCGGACGCACCATAAATTTTACCCGGGCTTCGGCAGGGAATTCAATTTTCTTCGTGACGAACGACCGGCCTGCTTCCGGTCCGCACGATATAGCCCTTGGCGTAGTTGGCATTTTTTCATTCCCACTGTCAAGATCGCTTTCGACCACGAATTCGTGTCAGCTGGTCAATCTCCAAGATCACTCGGGTGCAATTTCGACAAAAGTTCTCCGGTGCTCCCTCTTTAAATTGAGTTCGCTCGACCGTTCCAGAACGCTTTATTTGTTTTTGCCGTCTACAAAACAGATTTCCGGGTGGATAAACGTTTCGTGGGGAAGTAACCTATTTTCATTATCGAGAATATTTTTTATTGAATATTTGATTCAATGTATCTCGTAATTAAGAAGTAAAATGCATTTTAATTTGATTGGTTTGATTACATTAGAGATAGTACAGAGCACCATGCTTTGTTTGTATTTTTCGTTAACAAGTACTACAGTTTATTTTTAGAGAAGTAACAAAATTTATAATTAAATTTTCTAAATTTATATTAACATTTCTTAAGTGATTCTTAAGTGATCTCTTTTTATGGTAATGGAGAAAATGTTTTCAAAAGTGAGAAAGATCCTTGGCTCCTGAATTCAGTGAGAAAAGATTTTAACTGCGGTTTCACTCTATCATAGAAATGCAACAAATAGTCTGCATAGAAAGTGAGTCACATTCGTTTTAACTACATCCTCTTTTCGGCAAAGTTGCACTCTTTCTCGACATCCCGATGGCAGTTTCCGTCGACCTGGACCGTTCTGCTGTCGGATTACAGTAATTGAATATTCATGTTGGATTTGCATCAATTTTTGGCTTGGCTGCTGACGCTGGTGCGCGTCGAACCAACGGCTATATACGAACAGAACAGTGTTTGTGGCTGTCACCATTTGCACGGTTGTAAATGTCGTTTGCCACGGGATTATGCCCGTTTAACATAAATCTGACGGCACGGCAAATAAATTCGTCGGCGCCCCTACTTTGACCGGGTACTTTTCGAAGTGGGAAATCCCTCGACGATACTATTACGAATTGCGCCGATATGAATCCCCTGTTCAATATTGATATGTCGATAATGCCATATTTATAAAAAGGTAACAACAATAGATTATCCAATCGAGAAGATGTCTCATTTCATCAGGTAAATTGTGCAATTACTATATTTAGCCTAGTGAGGAAGTGTAATTAGCGACTCATTGCAATTTAGCCTACAGGGATTCTAGGAAAAGTGTATAAAACATGCGTGCTGCTTTCGTATTATTCTCCCCCTTTCATTTCAGATCACAATGAGGTAATTAATGAGGAAGTAACATTCTTTTGTGAACTTCTGAAAGAATAGCCCTCCTCCATGTTTTGGTTCTTGTTTTTTTACTTTTTAAGATGATGGATCTTCCAATAACAGATTCTTTTGAAATAACAGTTCTAATAACAGTTCTTTTGAAATAATGATTTATTGGTAAGGAAGAAAACTGCTTACTTGATATTTTTTATGAGGTGTTAATCTGTCCTTTTTACATTTAAATCGATCGTTACTTAAGCTTTGATTTTCTGAAATTTGAGGGTAGTAAATTAAATATATTCTCATCAGTTACTCTGTAAGAATATAATTAAAAAATTGGCGAGAGTTAAATGATTGAAAGGTTATAAATAAAAATCCCGTCGTTAGGTATAAATAGAATCTTGATTGAAAATCATATCTTTATTTTATATGTGTTTGAATCTGAAGAGGCATATCTCTGAAGAAATATTGTACGTGTATCAACTTCCAGATTTTTCGTGTCAGATAATACTTGTGTAGCAAGGGAGATGCTAGGAGGGTGAAAATGAAGTCGTGATCGGAGAAAACTGGTGCGAAGGGAATATGCGTGCTTTCAACGACTCATATTTTTCCAAGTTTATTCCTCGTGAGAGTGCGAACAAAATTTTTTTGAAGAACTTTAAGGGCTGGGATATACTGTGGGGAATTTTTGTTCATACTACTTTAGAAATCTCTTCATTTCTCGATATTTTATTAATACTGGGAAAGATTTATGTCAGAAACCTATAATTCTATTTTTTCAAGTTCAGTAAATTTCGCTACAAAAAAATAAATAAATAAAAAGAATCCATACAAGCAAAATAAAGAATAATTCTTCTTGTATAAAATAATCAAAATTTAACTAATCAATGTTCGTTGTAAAACTAGTTTAGATAATCAATATTCAAAGTTTCTCATAAAGCAACCTTGTGCCTGCAAGGGAACCTTTATCATTTTCCAAAAACGAATAAGAACAATGAATACTAATGCCTTGCAATAATTAATCCCGTTAATGGCGAGTAAAAAGCCATTCATGAAAGTTCTATAATTTCTCCAAAAGGTAGAAAACTTATCGTTCTTGAAAGGATTACGATATCAGTGATGTATGGGCGACGTAATTTTATGGCATTGAATTTAGCTTTTCTATTTTATAATCCCTGAAGTCAGGATTATTGCCTCGAGAGAATTTTCAGCTTTCATCTTTATTTTTTTATTAGAATTTAATCGTTAAAGTTAATTCTATTAAATGTTTGTTTGAAAAATTAAGAAAACCAAAGTTAATACAACGGAAATGAAGTATATTTTTTAATTCGAGCAAAAATTTCCTTTGTGATGAAAGCTCTTTTAGTTAACATACCTTCAAAGGAAATACCTGACTTTCATGGACGGATATTAACGTCAAAGAGTATCAGATATGGTATATTCAGTGTAATACTGAAGAGATATTAACTTGTATTAACTCAGGATTGTGCAGTTTAAATTGGACTAGTTAAACTTTAAACATTAATTTATTCTTAATTAAATTAAAAGATAATTTGAAATCATTCGTAATATTACATTTTTCCAAATAAAGTAATTATAATGTAACTTAATATTAAAATTTGAAAATTATATATTTATACATATAATACATAATTTATATAATATACCTAATTTTTTTAATAATACAACTGTTGCAGTATTACACTATCTCACTGTCTGCCTCTTGTACTTTACCCAGGTAGGAATTGCCAAGGCTGACGATGGGCCAAAGCTTGTGCGAGCCTTCTTTTGCTTAGACTTGATGACACAAGCTTCGGTCAAGGTTGGCTCTATTGTTAATGGCAACCTTGAAACAAGGCTGGCTGACAGCCTTGTTTCAAGGTCAGATAGACTGAGTTGATTCAGACTTAGGACATCAAAGCTTAATTACAAAGATTGCTCCAAGCCTTAATCAATCTTCGGTGTTCCATGCTGAATTAATATTTTCTATTTTTGCTTTTTCTAATTCTACCATAATGTTATAATAGTTTTAATGTATATATTTTACAATTATTAAATCTTAACATTCGTATCACTATCAGTAGTGAGATCTGAAATATTAACACGTCAGTTATGCTTTCCGTTTGTGTGAAATGTACGATTGTCTTTGGCCGTAAATAGGTCATATTTTTATGTACAGAAAAAAATTATTATTATTTTATTTAATTTAAAAATATATTCACTGACAAAATAATGCTGTTGGATATCTGTAGCATCTATCTTTGTGAAGTTCTATATATAAAAGCAATTTATAAAATTAGCAATTGAGAATTATAATCGAGGAGTAGCTCAAGCTTTAGAATTTTGACTATTTAAGGCTTGACCAAGGTTTTGCTCTCAACCCTGGTCGAGGACTTGGCTGAAACGGTGTTATCATTTTCGGATCTATGAAGGGTTGGGACAGACTTGGACACCAAGCTTCTCCCAAGATTGACTAGCCTTCGCAGAGGGCTTGGCGAGCCCTGCCATCGTCGTCAATTTCCTACCTGGGTATAAGAAAAAAATCACCATTCACTTTCCATAAACCAAAGTTTTTAGAAACTTATATATGTATAGTGTTCAAGTCTTCTCGTAATCAGAAAAGTTTGAAATATATGACATTGTTAATTCAATGTTCAGTTCCTCCAATGTTCGTGATTGAATATGCGATGAAGTATAACGGACGTGATATTCTTGAAACACAGCGGGCCCTAGAGATTGCATAAATTTTGACGCCAGGCTGAATATCGTGTAAACGTGCTACGAAATAGAATGGGAAAATTGATTTTTCCCGAATGAAAACTTTCGGTCTTTAAATAGGCTCATTATTTTCCTGCCACGTGAACGACTGAGCCTTCTGGTAGTGAGCTTAAGGGTGTGAGGCTAGAGGCGGCCGAGATTGATAAATTATCCAGTTGAAAAATGTAAAACCGATGCGTCGTGCTCACCTCTCCCCCATGCTTCTAAATCCCTGCCGTTTTCGATGAATTTGGCTGGATGCATGTCCTCCACATAAATTTTGGTTGGAACAGCTACGTCTGTCGTTGACGATCCGAAACTGCAGACTGCTAATTTACTATAATTATTATGTTTTAAAGATATGCTAGCTTTCACGTTGCTTCAAAAACTTCGTGAAAATAAAACAGAGTAAATTCAGAATATTAGTGCGTTGAAGATCAATGTTGTTAACAATAAAAAAAATTGAAAAAACATCCAAAAAATATTAATTTTTTTTAGATAAATGTGTTGCAAATCAAACTGATCTATTTTTTGAATCATTTTGATGCAAATGACAAATGAGAAACAATACAAACAAATGACAAATTGAAACATTTTGATGCCAATTCGAATCAAGTTCATCAAGGCCGATTGATACTCACCGATTTAGTGTGAAATTCTTCTTAAAATTCTTTATTTATATATCTAAACGAAAAAAATAAGTACTTGAAAATTTACTTGATTGTGCTGGACTCTAGAATAGGCCACAAATTTCTACAAATTTCGTATAACGTTCATTAGAAGGTTCATGATAACACTGAGTCCTTGACTCTCGAAACTATTTCGAGACTCAGTCTCGAATTTTTTCCTTTATTTCCAGGGCTGTCTTGAACCTTTTAATAAACGCAACACGAAATTTTTAAAAATCTGTGGCCTATCCTAGAATCTAGCACAGTCAAGTAAATTTTCAAGTACTTATTTTTTCCATGTAATCGCGATACTAAAAATATTGTTGTTAGAAGTCTGAAAAAGTCTTATTTTTGTAGAGACGAGTGAAAAATTATTTTAAAAATTGAGACACATCAAAAAGAGGGAGATTTTATCGTAAATTTTTTTGTAAAATATTTTTGGAAAAATATAATTTTAAAACATCAACCCTTAGGTTTTCAATTATAAAATATTTTTTTGTCCCCTGATGTGGAAGTTTAAATTGGCTTCGAAACATGTTGGAATCCTGTTACAATAATTTTATGTTCCTATATCTGTCTCTAATAAGCCAAAAATTGGATTTTAGGAAATTGTTAGTTTGTGCGGTCCTTTTTGTGTAAAGTTTGTTCTTTTCATAATTTTTTTTGTACGAAGGGGAATTTCTTTTATCTGCGTACAAATATAAAAAACAGAGACACTAAGCCCTAGACTTTGATGCTAATCTAGAAAAATATGAGTTTTTTTGACAGAGTGGTACTTAGTCACCCAACAAAATAAATAGATATATTTTTTAAAAGACCGTATTCATAAGCAATGAAAGTAACTTTTTACTCATGTTCAGTACAGTAAAAAAGTGAATGATATATCTAGTTTTAAAGTCAATAAAAGTGGTAAAAATAATCGTATTATAGAAATGGCTGATTGCAAGGAATACAGGATTTACA